>LR539462.1:499071-572264 GCA_900536315.3 Caenorhabditis becei
TTTAACCTAACTTTTCTACCAGATGACCAAACTTTTTTGAGTAAGTAAAAAAACGAAAATGACCGCAAAATCAAGGGCTGTAACATGAAAAAATAAAAAAGACGTGCGGCTGTACTATTGTTTTGAGAAAATCTAGAAAAACTGAAAAAATTGTTTTTTTGCTGTTGTTTCAGTGAAAATTGATGACCCTTGTGTACATACTAAATGTTTTCTATAATTTTCAGAAGTCAGAAAACTACATTTAATCAAAATACTCTCATATCAACAGCTCATCGTGTTTTTGGTGATGTTTTAGCTTCTTTGGAGTCGCCGTTGTTCCGCTCACATCGAAGGGTAACGGTGCTGAATCTGATCAGTTGATTTCGATGAGATGTTGAATTGCTTAACCGTATAGCTCTGCACTTGATAATTTGGAGATTCGGAGTAGCAGCCTTTTAAATGTTACCCTTCTATGTGAACATAGCAATGCAGACTCCGAAGAAGCTAAAATATTACCACAAAGTTGATGAACTGATGATGTGAGAGTATTCTGATAGAATGTAGTTTCTTTATTTCTAATAATGAAAAAAAAAACAATTAGTATGTACACAAGGGTCATTCACTGAAAAAACAGCAAAAACACATTTTTTTCAGTTTTTCTTGATTTTCTCAAAAAAATAGTACTGCCGCACGTCTTTTTTATTCTTTCATATTATAGCCCTTGAGTTTGCGGTCATTTTCGTTTTTTTACTTACTCAAAAAAGTTTGGCCATCAGGTAGAAAAGTTAGGTTAAAGTTGGCTCACCTCGCTTCGTCGACCCTTCAGTGGGGGGGGGGGGCGCCGAGATTCGAGATGCGTTTCGGAAAACGGCTGTATCTCACTAGGGGGATGCTTCTACGCAAAAGTGATCAACTGCGAAAATGATCAGCATTGAATTTCCTATCGATTCCTCCAACTCTCGATACGTAGAAAAATCAAATAAAAATTTTTATTTTTGGAGGTGACACTTTTCCCAAAAAGTTCTCTTACTTCAAAAAAGCATAACTCGCGATGGCCAAGGAGTTTCGAGGTCGTTGAAAAACGAAAATGACCGCAATATGAAGGGCTTTTAGATAAAATAAAAAAGACGAATTTTCCCAACTCTAGCTCAAACTTCAAATTTTTCCGATTTTTTCGAGTGAAAAGTCGTTTTTGACATCCACTAGACAGGAGTGATGGTATAGGGCCAAACTGACACTGTTTTTTGAAAAAGGTCAACTATATACATGTATGGACCGAGTATGGTCCCAATCAGAAATACTTTTGGCGTTTGTGCCAAGGAGATTCCGGGAATTTCAGATAATGTTTCTTAAAACTCCGTCTACTTACTTGTTAGACACCACGTTCATGTTTTTAAACACATTTTCCATTGCTGGTCTCGTAGCAAATTGAAAGCCGCCGATAGTGAGATCTGTCATTCTTCCCGGAACAGCATGTTGATTCCACAATTTCAGAACAAAGTTCAAGTGTCGTTCGATATGCAGTATATTGTTCTGTTGGTGACGGTAATCAATGTTGATTTCTTCTGTTTGTGGGCTCTTCAACAGAGCGACGAGAAGATCAATTTTATTCTCTCGCGAAACTTGGCCAGTGGAAGAAAAACGTCCTTGTAGTATTCTGGCTAGAGATTCGGTGAAACCTAGCTGCCCAATAAGTTCGAAACTACATCGCATGGACGATTCATTTAGCTCAAACTTCATGGAAACTAGTTCCGTATTGAAAATGGTTTTCAGCATTGTGACAGTGCGGACAACATCGAATTTCTTATTGTCCGCTACAAAATCAACATAACTCCAGGAATCAAGAAATTGGCTTTCACTGCAACATTTGTTCTTTTATTTGCCAAATAATGTAACCTTACTGTAAGTCGTTAGATATTAGAAACCAATCGCATCCATCAATATTAATCGGTCCAACACGTTCATCTTCTGTTCGGTATTTTGCTATGTCCCTAACAGAAACAAAGTGCAACGATCTATTGTCTTGTTCGATCTCAATCGAAATATGATAAGGGATACGAAAATCGATATGTATCTCCTGTTCGTTTTTTTCCATTTTGTTTTCCTGAATCAAATCTCTGGCTTTTTTTCCGGTTAACCAAAATTGGAATCTGTAACATAAAACTTTTTCAAATAAAAAAGGAAAGCTCACAATTCTTCTGGATGCATTTTGCGCAGAATTTTCTGTTTAACTGGGGAAGGATAGTTGAAAATGTCAAACGAAATGGTTCTTTTGTCTTGCCCCTTAGTGGGGGGTGGTGGCTCAGACATTTTGCTGGTCGGCACAATTCCTGCAAAATGAAAAATATTTTAAAATTAGGAACAAAAGCAAAACGTTACGAAAGTAGGTATCAATCAAAAATGATTTCGAAAATAGCGTTGCGACGCAAAAACCGACCACTTTGTGTGTGCTCTCGGCGAGCGGTCCGCAAAGGCACACACGCGAAATTGCGTACGGAATATTGACTAATGCGTGATGCGTGCCAGAATGTTGAAACCACCAAGACTCAACGAAAATCCAAGAATGGTTTGCAAATACAGAAGGGAAGACACGAAAAAGCAAGAATCTGTCGTTTTCTGCTGCTGGTACCGGATTTGAGAGTTCGGAAGAAAAGAAACTGGCTTATACAAAATAAAACAACATCCGATGTTTACGATACAACAAAACTGACCTAAATTCTAAAATTATTGGCTGGAAAACCAAGTGAAAAAATTTTTAACATTTTTGGAGAACTTTTGACGCAAAAAATGGGTTGTTCATCAAAGTTTATCTTTGAAATTTGCAATAACTCCGTACTTTAACAAAAAATTAAAAAAAAAAGATAACTACAAAAAAAATTTCTAACGATAACGATGAAACACAAAACAGTTTGTGAGTGTTATACAAAAATAGCAGGAATAGCAGATCATTGTGAAATATAAAAAAATAAAAAAAAACATGAAACATTGAGTTTAATTCTGTGTACATGTACAATTTTTGGAAGAGTCCTTCGATGGTCTTATTTTCGATTCCAGAGAAGGTGCTCAGTTCAATTCCCTGAAAAAGATAGTTGGATGATGGGACCGAGTGCAAATGCATACCATTGTCGGCCTCCAGCTGATGTCCTATAATAGCGTACTGGAAGAGCTGGGCGCTCTGAAAAACGACCATGGTTTGAGAAACTTCTGCTTTTTTTGCTCACCTTTCTGCTCAACCCTTGCATTCTGCTCACACTTCCGCTCCCTCAAAATTCCCGTGAACTCCTGCTCCCATAGACGTCCAGTCTTCTGTAAACTATCAATTCAATAATCGAACCGTGTAATGATGCATACCAATATCGGCCTCCATCAAATGTCCCCAAACATCGTGCTGGATAAGCTGTGCGTTCTGAAAAACGTCCGCGTTTTCAGAATCTTCTGGATTTTTGCACACCTTTCTGTTGCTTATCCGTTCCCTTCACAATTCAGTGCATTGATGTTCTTAAAAATGTCCAGTCTTCTGTACAATAACAGTTGGATAATGGAACCGAGCCAGGAAAAGATAGTAGAAAAATTCATTACGAGTTCTAAGCCACGCTTCTTGGGATTGAAAGTTTTAGATGTGGTAAGCGACTTTATTCTTGGTATTGAACAGTGATTCGTTTTTTGACCTAGTAAGAAAAAACTTTAATGATAGATCCTTGTTCACCGAAGCTTATTAAAAAAAACTAGAAAAAACGAAAAACTATTATTTTAGGAAAAATTCGGCGAAAAGTAGTGTTGGACAACCGTTCGTTCTGACAAAGAACAATGGAAGAAAACGAAAATGACAAATCATTTGCAGAAAATGGGAAAAAGTGTAACAACTTATCGAACGGTTCGGTAATGAGAAACGGATTTACAGAGAAAGGACAAGATCGGACAGATGAGTAGGCGGGAATCTTAAAAGCCGTACGAAAAGAGACGGTATGTTAGATTCAGTGATTGAAAATAGGAGAAGATGGGAAAAGTAAAACAGAGCCTTCGAAACATTGCCATATAACGTTACAACAAGAAAGATTAACAGAACTCTCACATTTGAACCAACTGTTCGAGATTTTTGATATTTAGCAACAACTGTGAAAAAGGGCTTGGTTAGCATGGAACCAGTACAGTTATGAGAAAAGCGGCACAGAAACAGGGATAGTATTAGAAGAAAGAGAAGCATCAATAAAACGAGTTCAATCCCAGATGTAGAGGCAGAATTTGGGGAAAAGCCTATCAGTGTCCATCTCAGCAGTTGCCAGTCTCCCTGAAGCAGATCGTATGTCGACTGCGTTGCGCATTTCATTACGACGGCGGCTGAATTCTCTGAAAAACCATTATATATACAATAGTTTTTAATCCAGTCGTACTCGGTAACCATTGTGAGATTCCCATCAACACCATCTTTAATTGTCTCGAAATTCTCGAATATTTCGTCCAATTTGAGTACATTCGCTGGGGGTAGTCTACCATTTTTATATCCTATCGTGATGTACTTCAGTCCCGGGTTGCAGTGTTGCTGCCACAAATTCAGAACGTTGTTGGTAAACTCGGCATCTGGGTAATATTTATACTCATAACCACGTACGTTGGTACACATTTCGAGAGTTTTTGTTTCCGGCGATTTGATAACATCCTCGATGAATTTCTCATCAACTTTTGGAGACGTGTTGTAAACGGGGAATTTGGTACTCAAAAACTTGAACGCGTCTTCGGAATATCTCATTTCTGATAGTATCACACGATTGTTAATTCCATCAACCATCGCTAAAGTGAGGCTGACAAGTTCGGTGTTGAAAATACGCTTGAGCCAATTCACAATGCGATAAACACATGCTCCACTTTCAACAAAAATTCCAGGATTTTTAGATATTGTGCAGCTTTGACTGAAAAATTACATTTTCCTTGATGAATGTTGAGTTAGAATTGCTTACCAATAGTGAAATTTCAGATCATCTTCTTCGAAAGTTTTCAAAGTGTTTTCAATCATCATCGTATTGCTCCCAGCGTGCAACAAGCAGTTCAAAATGCATGCTTCTTCTTTATAGGAGAATTCGTTGTTCTCCTCGTTGGCTTCAATAGAAATCTCGAATTCAGTGTATCTGATGATTATCCATTTTTTGTTTCTTTTCAGCTTTTTAGTTTCGATGAGGTTCCTCCCTTCCTCCGACGAAAAATACAGGAGAAGTCTGAAATTTGAAAAAAAAACCAATGATTTCTTCTCGGGAAAGTGGAAACTGACAGTTCTTTTGGCGCCATGCGATCGAGGATGTTTTTTTGCACGGTGGGAGTGTATTCCAATATTTCGAACAGCTCTGTCTCTTCAATCTCGTCCTTTGGTTTTGGTTCTTCGGTGGGAGGTGGCTCGCCCATTGTTGCTGGTTGACGCAAGTTCTGAAAAAGCAAGAAAAATTGATTGAAAAAAACAAAAAAGGGCTTGTGAAAAGGAAAACGTCAATTAATATGCATGAAAATTTAATTTAGTTGCATCTGACTGAATACTTAATGATAGAATCCCAAAATACAATTCATTTTTGAACGCTTTCTGCCGTTCCGCAATGACACACACAACCACGCATAAATACACACCAAGCAGCAAAAACCACGCGCATTCACCAATCGGCAACATGTCGGATCGAAGGGAGACCCAAACAAATAGGGAAAAGAGATAAAAATGTTTGTTTTTTTGGGACCTGAAGATATGTCTTTGCTCGTGATTGAACCATTAGATACTTTTGATGAAATTTTATTGAAACTGAAATCCATTTTTCATGTGGACATGACAATACAAAGTTATTTCGACACAGAAGTTTATACTGACAATCATAGGTATGTAACATGCGAATAGACTGAAAAGGACAGTTGAATCCATGAGTATGAGAAATAATACAACAATTTGTTTTGTTAAAAGAAAAATACGGAGAGATTCGAAAAACTAAAAACTGTGAGACGGGAAACTCACCGTTTGAACGTATTTCATGATAGGAAACGACGGGAAGAATAGGAGAGAATCATTTTTGACAGGACCCAACTGGAATTGCTGAAATAAACGCTACGAAAATCGGCACTACAACAACTAAATTTGAGAAGAATTAAAAAAAAAATTTTTTTAATTCAGACTGAAAAAGTGAAATATTAACAAACATAATTTGAGGAAGAATAATATGAAATAGTAGCAGTGTCTCGATGGATGGGGAGTTATATTTGGAGTATAGGAAGTGTTGAGGTGATATTCGGAGAAATAACACCACCCGATGCTTACGATACAACAAAACTGACCTGAATTCTGAAACTGTTGGCTGGAAACCAAGTGAAAAAGTTTTTAACATTTTTGGAGAACTTTTGACGCAACAAAAATTTTATTCGATCGGAAATTCATTAAGCAGGAACTGAATTACAAAGGACTGACAAGTGAACAGGTAACGAGTCAATCCTACAGAAGAACATTGATGGAAACATTTCGATTGATTGCAGTAAAAGATTATTGCTTGAAGAAGAAAAAGTTGTTACAAGAATTTCAAAAAGATGTTGATAGACAAGATGAGGTCGGGAGAAAATAGAGCTCAATCCCACATAGTTATTTGCAAGAATTGATCGACAAGTTGACACGTGGCTGGCCTTCCAGTTTTTGTGCAGAAGTCGAACGAATCGGTCATTTCATCCATTGCACGACGACGATTGATCTTTCTGAAAATACGAAAATGATCTTCTCGAGAGAAAAAAAAAACAAATGTTCACTTACTCTTCCGACACCAAAACTTCTTCTATATTCGTTATTTTTTTGATCTTCTTGAACATGTCGTCGATAGTCATTTCTCCGGCAATTGATATGTAGATTTCTCGGACTCCTTGTCCACAATGTTTGTCCCAGAGCTTCAAAAGATAGTTCATGAGCTGAAGGTATTGTGCTCTGTGACGCGCAACATCCGCTGGCTTATTTGATATGGGATACTTGTTCGGTCTAATAATCTTGATTAAAAAATCTTTTAGTCCGGCGTTTTTCAACATAGTTATGAGAAAATGTTCTTTCTTCTCTCGTGAAACTCGACTGTATGGAAGATATTTTCCTTGAAGCATTCTTGCCAATGATTCCGTGAAAACCATGTTTCCCTTCACTTCGAAATAGTATTTTGACGTGAGGAAGTTCTTTCTGAACTCCAGAAAAACCAGTTCCGTATTGAAAAGGTTCTTCAACCAAGCGACGGTGCGGTTGACGTCCAAAGCGCTGTTGTCACAGACGAACACACCTCCGTGAAAGGCCCAACTAAACAATTTGATTGTTAATGTTTAACAGAATGGTTTCTCACGGATTCTCTAAGAACTTGAACCATGTGAAGCCGTCAATACGTACTGTTTCTTTCGGTGTTTCGAGAAACATCTGCTCCCTACATGTTTCATCCAAACAACAGTTGAACAGGACCTTCTCATCGTCAATTTCAATCCACATATATTCATCAGAGAAACAAACATAGATTTTTCTTTCGTTTTTCTTTAATCTGTTGTTCAGAACCAAGGTTCTCGCTTCCTCCGAAGATATGTAGAACTCAAAACTGAAACATGAACGTTATTCCTATTTTCACCACAATAATATAAAACGGCTCTGCCACCCCTAGCCATTTCGCCGTTTCTGCTATTTTTCGCAATTTGCCGTATGGCCACGGTGCCGTTCCGTCCCAAGTCATTTCGCTTCATGCCGTATCGCCATCAGTGAAAATGGCTAGTTTTTCAGAGTCAAACACTTCTCCAGAAATGTCTTCAATGATCTGTCAGAACGGTGCAGGGTTCACGGAAACCCATCAAATTAAAAAAAATTGATGGCGAAACGACAAGAAACGAAGCGACAGGTTACGGAAATGACATAGTTCACAGATGACCCAGTGGCATAACAACTCACAATTCGGTAGGGCTCAACTTGTTTAGAATCTGTCTTTGAATGCTCGCAGGGTACTGACATATTTCAAACTGTTGGGTTTTTTCTCGTCTAGTTTTCTTTGCGCGTTTTGCGGGAGGTCGTCTTGGCATTGCTCGATTTCACACAAGTTCTGCAATATAAAAATGAACGAAAAAACTGAAAACCATGTTATTATTCAAAATTTGCGAACAGCAATAGGGAAAAGAGTGAAAAAGTGGGAAACGAGTTGAAAGACAAAAGATTATCATTTGTCCGACAATTTGGCGCCAGCCGTGATGCACACACGCAAAGTTGCGTACAAAAAAATTAGAGTTAGCCGGCATTTCAGACACCGCCGTGAAATGAAGGAACACCACAATGAAATGTGAGAAGGGGTGTGCAAAAAATCCAGAAAAGGAGAAAAGGAGATCAGGGAATTGTTTTGGTTGGTCTTTGCAGGCAAGAAGTCGGACAATATGAAAACAGAATAAGATGACGGCACAATGTGAACAGGCTGCTAAATGTCTATCGGAAAACACAAAGCTTTAATTAGTTTCAAAAAAAATTGCTTAAGTTTTCCATTCTACTCACCCGAAATAGTGGAAAACTACTTTGATGACATGACAACAAACCATCTCCCTGACGGACAATCAAAACCTGAAGAAGTAAAACAACTGTGGGTCTTCTTCAAAATTTGCAGAATGGAAAAATCCAACCAGAAAAATCAAGAGACCCAGGGGATTGAAAAAAGATTTCAAATGCCAATTCACGTCGTCATTTGATTCCAGAAAGTCCCTAGGAATTGGCTTATTATGCGGATCACAAGGATGATGTGCTTTGGATGATAAATGTGATCACTGCTTTTACTCACAAGTCACAGGAGAAGCGTGAGTTTAGTTTGATAATTTCCTCGTTTCTCTCATTCTGTCAATTCGTAGTTTCTCACTATATCAGAACGTCTCCAATCCCTCCAGATCCACGTTTCAAAAGTGTTTAGAGTTCTTACACCCTTTTGTTTGTCATGTGCATTCCTTGTTCTTTACCGTATCCCTTTTTCCATCTAACATTAAGTGACATTCTCAATCTTTTTTGTTTGCCCATTTTCACATGTCCCAATTCTACCTCGTGGTTCGAAACGAAAAACACCTCTCATCTGCTCATCGCCTGCTATTCGCTTGTACTTCCCCCTTGTTTGCCCAAACTGTTATTCAACTCGATCTTTCAAGCCGGCCCACCCCCTTTCAATCTCTTATGGTTTCATTTCGACTCACACCAGCACTTTTGTCATGTGAGCGGTTCTCGCCAACAGAGTGAATAGTCACTCGGAGCTCCTCTAATGGTCATGGGTACTCTCGCGGTCCTTCTACTCAAATTGGCCTCTTTTTCGAGTTAAATCATGTCATAAAACCGAACAACTCAATCTTTCTCTGAACGATGTGAAGGAGAGCCGCTTTCTTTCAAATTCCACAGTTTTCGAATCAATTTCCACCCACGTTCCTATCTTAAAAGATGTTGAAAGAGCAAACGTAACAGAGTTGGGATCGACTTTCAAGCTCATCTTTTTCACATTTTGTGTCATTTCCGCGTAGCCTTAAAAGTATAGGGAGAACCTAGCCAAGAAGCTAGATCTTATCTGATCTAACACGTCACTGCAACTTCAAGTGGTCCCCATTAACAATTTGTCTTGATCTTTTAAGAGAAAAATGTTTCCTTTCACACTTTTCCCAGTGATTTTTAGCGATGAATCCTCCTCCATACCAAAACCAAGTGGCTGGCAAAACCAATATCGTCGCCATTTTCGAGGGCCACATCCTGAAGCCCACCTGTGCCATCGAGTACAACCACTACCGCACCATCTCCAACGTCAACCCCAATCTCGCCAAGGTCTTGCCGTTCTGCTGCTACGTCGTACAGGTTAGCGTTTGTTTACCGTAACCCAACCACGAGTGTCGAATGATCAAAACAATGTCGATTTCCCATTAGCAAACCCAAGTCGAATTGCGTCAACATGTTGATAGCGAGCTAAAAGTGCAAAAGAAGATAATATCTCTTTTTAAAGGACGGAGAGGTCACCCCGGTCCATGCGGCTGCTTGCAACCGCTGCAGCCAGAACGAGGAGAAGATTGTGGAGATCCTCGGAGAAGTCGCGCCAACCGGGTTCGTCAGAGGAACCGATCGGCTACAGTAACCCGACCAGTTTCAGCTACCACGTCCTTCTCTACGACTATGCCTACTCCATGGTCTCGCCGCGTATCGTGGACCTGAAGCTGGGCCACCGCACCTGGGGTAACGACAAAACCGAGGAGAAGAAGAAGGAGATGGCGGTTAAGGACGCGGCGAGCACCTCGGCTACCATGGGCATTCGTCTCTCCGGAGGAGTTATGACTGTCAACGGGGTTGTTCAGAAGCTGGACAAAAAGTCAAGTAATAAATCTGAATATTAGATTAGAGTTCAATGTGTTTCGTTTGCAGGAGGCGTCTTCAACGACTACCAGCTCAAGGAATATCTCAAGAAATTCTTCAATATCCGCAACGAGCAAGTCATCTCCGCTTTCTCGCAAACCGAGAAGATCCGCTCCGCGATCAAGTCCAGCGTCGGATGGCACTTCATCGGTGCTTCCATCCTCTTCATCATCGACGAAGCGAAAGAAGAACCCTGTGACCAGGTCGTGGTCAAGCTCATCGACCTCGCCCACACCACCTCGACTCTGCCGGTCGACGAGGAGAACAGCACCTGCGATCAGGGGGCAGTGTTCGGGCTCAACCAGCTCTCGAAGATCCTCGGCGAAATGATCGATGCTACCAAATGGCTCCGAAGCTTGGTAGTTTTCTAATTCTCTACTCCTGTTGTAATGTTACCTTCTGCACCCTTATGTTTTGAATCTGTACTCGGTACATGAACAAGTTGTGTTTTGGAAAAAACCTTTTTATTCTTCTAAACCAAGTTTAGGCACCGAAAAAGAAAAGTATGCAAAATTTGACAACGATTATGCACTTAGATGGAACAATGACAGCAGTGACACTTAAGATCGTTGGAAAAGGTTTTCCCGAAAAATAATGAGAACTCAATTAGACCCAGGGGTTAGTAATTACAAAGATACAGAGGAATCCTCAATAGTTAAGGAACGGACCGAAGAAACCGGGTTTTTGCATCAGCTTCTCAGAGAATGTCAGGTAAGCGAGAAGACACTTAGGGTGCTGAATCGCTATGACACAGACTGAGAAACTCTTGAATGCAAAGGGTAGAAGGGATAGGTCTAATTGTAAGAGTATACAATTGAGATACAAAATACTGGAACCGGAGGAAAGGAATGGAAATGAAAAAAAAACACAAATGAATAATAAATAAGACAAATACAAGATACATACAAGGAAAGTCAATCGGGACTCGAATGATAGGGATACGGAAGATTTCTAGACGTTAGTTTCAAAAGTGGTGACAGTCTTGTACTTGTCATTGCCATAAATTGCCCACTCCTCGAATCTCTCCACAGTCGGGTCATCGTCAGTCAAGTCGCACAGTCCCACGACGAAGTTGACGAAGAAGGAGAGGTCGTCGTACATGTTGTTGATCCAGTAGCGGTACTGGCGGACGGCTTTGGCATGGATGAGTTGCTGGGTGTCAGCGTATTTCTGAAAAAAAGGGAGATTTTGATGGTAGAGAGGGCTTTAGGCTTCAATACCTTAATGGCTTCTGCCTCTCTCATCTTGCAAATGCCAACCGTCATTTTGAACCGGCCGTCTTGCGGCGACTTCTTCTGCTCCTCGATGTCACACTGAAATGACACATCGTTGTGGAAGAACCAAGCGATCTCTGTGGAACCTGAAAATGAAATTATTAAAACATGTAGGCTTTAGTATCGAACTAACGTTCTGCGATAGTGCGAGTGTCGACTTCCTCACACTTCTCCAGTTCCAGAATCACAGGTTCAATCAACGCCAACATCTTTCTATCCGCATCAGTCTTTTTTGGTGACTGCTTGAGGTATCGAGTGATGTTCTCAGAAGTTGACGCTCTTTCCAGAACGTTCTGGTCCAGCTTCTTCTTAGCATCAGCAAGTTTGCTAAGAAGTGCCAAGTTGAAGTTTTGCTGGAGATCACTGTGCAGCAGTGACCGAACCATCTGCTGCTGCTTTTCTTCCTCCTCCTTCGCCTTCATCATGGCTGCGTACTTATTCTGCTTCGACGCTTTCTTTTTCTCCTTATTGAGCTGATTCATAATCTTCCGCTTTTCGGCTTTCTCCTGCTCAGCCTTAACGCGCCGTTCTTCCTCAAGAACACGCTTCTTCTCCTCTTCTGCACGTCGCAGCTTCTCCTTAGCCGCTCTTCTCATAGCCAAGTTTTCCCGTTCCAGGCGTCGCTGTTCAGCCAGAGCTCTCTGTTCAGCTGCCAGCCGTTCACTTTTGAGGAAAGCTTCTTCTTGAAGCTGAATCTCTCGGAGCTTGTCTTCTTCTTTCCGCAGAAGACGACGCTGATCCCGTTCACGACGCTTCTGATTCTTGCTGGCAGTGTCTCTGACAGGACGTTGTTTTGGCTCGGAACGACGATTTTTGGATGAGGACGACGAAGAACCCTGTCCGGCGTTAGATCGGGAAGGAGGAGAAGACGTAGCGACAGTGGAAGAAGAACAAGGTGCAGGATCTCTCGAAGAAGAAGCTCCAGCGTTCGAGCAAGACGGACCCGCCTCGTCGTCGTCGTCTGTAGAGTCATGGTGGTAGCGCAAATAGGGAGACATGTTTCTGCACGTGCTCGCAGATTCTCGCCGTTTACGGGCTTCTTCCTGCTCGATTAGGAAAGTATTTCTAAATTCACACTGATCAACGAATTCTGGAAAGCAATTTATTATCAACTCGAACAATATCTATAATCAAATGCCTTGTGTGTCGTGCTGAGCAGCAGCTCCTTGGTGTGAAGTGGACGTTCCCTGTGCCATTCCTGGTTGACTCGATCCTGCCCCGAATTCCCGTGCACGACCCCTCGAGTCCAAGAAACCTCTTGGCTCCAACAACAAAGCACCATCACCTGGAACAACACAAGTTCACGAAACACGAACAACGACCAGATAAACTCACCTCGACTCGGCATCGCTGATTCCTGCAGTTCTCGCATTCGCAGTCTGAAGATCTCGTAGTTCTCATGGGCAGGAAGAATTCTCTGGGGGACGTACGGCTGTCTGGAAAGGAGAAAATAAGAAAGCCCATGAAGTCCGGGTTTTACCCTGGCTCCCTTCTCGCGACTCCAATCAATGGCATTCTGAACGGTGGGAATGGAACCCGAGCCATAAGCTCTCTCTCCGTTGGCACAATGAAACGAAGATGTGGATGCTCATTCATCCACGGTTGCGGATACTGTCCACTTTGAGCTCGGCTAGCGCCATCTTGAGATTGATGGCGGCGACGTGCCAATGACGGGGCGTCCACAGACTCTGCTCTTGGCACTCCTTGAGCTGCTGGTGGCCATGACTGATCCACACTAGAAGAAGTACCCTGGCCATTCAGGTACTGCGGTGGAATCGCTGGAAGCCGTCTGGATCCTTTTGGTCGCTGTTGAGCTCCTCCATTCGACGAAGTAATTGGTGTTGTCGGGGGATACGATGTGGGATCCCATGGATACGGACGCATGTTCCTGGCAAACGAGGCGCCGAAGTAGCTGGCCGATCTGCCGCGATTCGGAGTGCCGGTCTGATCGGTGTAGCCGTTGATACGAGAAAAACGAGCGTTCTGACTCTGCGGAGCTGGCTCAGGTTGGCCATCAGAGTTCTCGGAAGAACTTGGAGACGTCGCAGATTGAGGGGCCGAACTGTCGGTCTCCTCGCTCGATGTCTCCCCTGGAGAGTTGGCGGCAACTGGAGCATCTCGAACCGGAGAGCCAGGCTGATTGGGCGAACCTCCTTGATTGGGAGTTCCATGGGAGCTTGACGGAGTGCTGGGCAGTTCCGCGTAGAAGACGACAGTTGCTTCCTGTCCGGATTGAAGAAGATCGAAGATGCGTTGCTTCTCCGATCTGGTGAACTCAATTGGCAGGTACTCGCTGTCGAGGTCATCCTGGAAAACGGCACAATTATTTCCGTCATTTTCTAAGGTTTTTCATACCGTCAGCCTCTTCCCGTCCACCTTTTTCTCGAGCACATCACTCTGCCCACCTTCCAGAATCAAGCAGTTGCTCTCTCTGAAAGTCTCCATTAGTTCAATCTATCACAAAGTTTTGCAACTTACGGATTGTCGTCAGCCGCTCTCAAGTAGCTGAGTGGGACCTTGAGGGGTTGCGCCGGGATGAAGTAGTCAATGGTGATCATTTCTTCGTTATCAGGAAGATTGAAAGCAGCAGTGGCATTGGATTCAGGGGAATCCGTGCGAATGTCAGTTGCCGAGGTGAGAGTTTCTGAGCTGAATCCGTATCCCTCATCTGGAGTCAATGGTTCGTTGACAAATGCGTAGTCGCCGGTGAAACGAGACTTGACATCCAGCTCATTCCACTGCTCCTCTTTGTCCGTGTAGAAGTCTTTGATGAGGTCGGTGATGACACTCAACAGTTGGTTGTAGGCCTCCACGGCTTCCGCGGAGACTCTATCCTTGCAAATCGAGGGGAAGTTGTTACCGAGAAACATGAAGTGGTCGAGAGAAGCCGGCAAGTTCCGATTCTCCGTCTGCGGCGCAGCAGTAGCAGTTTCCTGGGGAGCTTCCACCAACGCATGAACACTTTCAGATAACACTTCCGTTGTCATCAACTTCTGTGCAATCTGAGCTGGCTCTTGGTGGACTGGAGCAACTGGAGCTGGAACCTCCGGAACTTCTTGTTGCTCTAGCTCAGCAGCATTCTGCACTCCATGCTGCAGGTTTTCATCCTCGCTCTGACGGCTCTTCCGAGCTCCGTCATAACTGTCATAGACAACTGGCTGATGGGCCGCCATTCCGTTGTACTGCTCGGTATATCCATCCGCGTTGGTGAAGCTGCTTCCCGGTTGAATCAGCTGATGGTTCACGAAGAGTGGCGTTTTCTCAACGTAATTCGGGGAGTAAGCCGGTGCCTCGTTGCTGTAGACGTTTCGCTGCGGGAACTGTTGTGGAATCATGCCTGGCTGTTGAGAGAAGTTCTGCTGCTGCATTTGGGGATCCTGCATTGGGTAGGACGGCTGCTGAGGAAGCGGCTGTTGGAATTGCTGGGGGAGCGGCATTATCTGAAGCTGTTGGCCAGGAGGCGGAAGCGGGTACTGTTGCGGGACGAACTGTTGATCTGAAAATACACTTTCAGAATGCCCACTCGATAAAGTTCACTAACCAATAGGGATTCCGTTCTGCGGAGCAGCCATTGGCATCTGGGCAAGCATCTGGCCGTGCATCGGAGGTGGCATCGGTCCTTGCATTGGGCCTAGTATCGGGCCCTGCATCAGGGGCGGCTGCTGTTGCTGCATCGGGAACTGTGGAGCGTAATGCTGATCCATCTGTGGTGCCGGAGCCTGTTGGGGCACGTAGGTTTGGTTGTACGGCATGTTGGCAGCCGGGTACTGTTGAGCAGCATATCCTTGCATCGGCGGTTGGGCAGGGGCAGGAGCAGGAGCTGGGTATCCGTTGCCATTGGAGAATTGAACCTGTTGCGGCGCCACATATTCGTTTACGTTTCCGGTCCAGCTGTTGTTGTTACCGCCGCCGTTGTTGAAGGCGGTGGCGTTGTAGCCCTGCTGATAGCCGGATCCTTGGGAGACGGTACCGTAGCTCTGTTGTCCGTGGAACTGCTGTTGGGCATACGATCCTTGGTTCGGTTGGCTCGACTGGTATCCTTGTCCGTGATTGGAGTTCTTGGCGCCACGGTAGTTGGTTTGGTTGTTACGGGGAGGGTTCTTTCTCGGAGCGGAGTACTGTGCCTGGTTACGCACGCTGGTTTCGGATCTCATGTCAACCTTCGTTAGCTGGAATATGAGAAATGAAGCGTATAGTTGGCAGAAATATAAAAAAGCAAGTGGGGAAAGGAAATGAGGGATGCGAGCGGCGAACGGGAGCGAAGAGATGAATGGCAGAAAGAGGCGACTCGAAGTGGGCGGCCGGTAATACTCGCGGTGGCGGAAGGATGTTATTGTTATTATGCGGTCTATTAGACACTGTCTTGTTAATCCAATTTGGAACATTTTACTGTAAGATGCGGGATTGAGAATAACAAAAGGCTCAAATCGAGATGATGTAATTTAGAGAGCAGACTGAAAAAGGAAGGAGAACACGGAATAATCAGGAACTTCAAGAAGATATGCATGAAATTGGATTCAGACTTACCGTATACCAGATTGTCAGAAACGCGATCACCGAAGAAACGATGGAGAACGATTGCATAAGAAGCAAAACGATGAGACTCTCTTCAGGCCTGAAAACATACACAGCTATTTTTATGAATGAGTATTATTAACAAAGTTAAACAATTTTAGAGAAAGCCTTGCTTCCGGTGGGCCACCGGATCTGGCGAAAGGAAATGAGAAGACTGAATGCGTCGGTGAGGTCTCTATGCGCGAGAGCCGAGAGAGTCGAAAGAAGGGGCGGAGTCTGAGCAGCGTTTTCAAAACGGGAGTTGCCAGCCAATCATGGAAGTTTTAGAAACACCGTAGTCCGCCTCAGGAAAGCGTTTTGAATTTCTGAATGTGCGCGTTTCAACGGAGAAAACATAAGGAAACCGTAGAACTGATGCGATGGAAACTTCATGATCTAGTTTTTTGGGCTCTTTAGACACTCTAAAACATTACGTTTTTATATCCGAATTGTTTTTTGCTTCGTGTTTTTCTGCGACTGGTACGACTGTGCGCTGGGAATTGTTTACAGTTTGGAAAACAAGAGGGCTAGCACCGACAGAGAAAGTGGGACGTTTTACAGAGTAGGGGGGTCCATCCGTAGCTTTGACCAGCAAAGATCTTAGCAAATTTCACTCATTTTCATTGAACAGGTGCTCATACTGGCACCCTGGCCTGAAGCGTTCTCTTCGATGACACCCGAAAAACATTCGTTTTCAGATTCCCTCCAATTTGCTGTACTCCTGCGCTATATTCATGAACTTTTACTATCTTTTGGTGTAGTTTCATAATCAGTCGCACTGTCCCCTCCGAGTCTGCAAACTCAAAGTGCTTCCCTCTCCCCCGCTGCTCCTTTTCAGCGTTCTTTAATTAACAAGCAACATTTCGAGAATTCCTTGCTCTTGCTGACTTTTTCCACGAATTCCGTCTTACCTGTGACGTATGCTGTGCACTAAACTATCAATGGGCGACAGAGCGCGTTTCCGAATATAAAATGGAAAAGTTATGGCTGTCGGCGATAGTGCTCCTTTCAGAGCACACTCGATATTACCGATTAAAAGAGCAAGTGGTTTGATTGACCGCCATAAACCTGTGGAAGAGGAAAGGGCCAAAACAAGAAATCGAGGGCATAAAAGGAGAAGAAAGTGGGCCAAGAACATAAATTTTTCGGAGCTCGTGAGTCGTAAAAAGCTCCGATTTTCAAAACAAACGTCACGCTAGTCACGGGAGGGATTTCAAGAGCCGAGAGAGTGCGCAACAGACAAAACCGTATCCATGGAGCCAGACATTAGCCAAAGTGCTTGAAGCATACGACTGGAGAGGAAAGACTATGTTTTAGGACGGGAGGCCGAATTGAACTTTTGGAAACTGAGAAGCGAAATGGAATGAAATACGAACTTCTACCCGACACAAATTTCCTGGAATTTCCCGACCTAGAGTTGCAAACTTGCTGAGTGTGCATCTTTTTGTGTCGTCCTAATGAAAAGTTCAATTCTTCCTTAATTAAGAACTTGTTCGGTTTGTTCCTCTTGGAACGAAAAAACGTTTGGACTAATGAAGCTCAGAGTGAACTTGAGCATCGAAAACCAGGAGAAAAGGCGAATTTATTCCGGTTTCGCCTGCGGCCCACCCATCAATCCATTGTCGTCCTTTTCGCGCGCCTTCTCAGGAAACATCTGCTTAATTCGAAGCGCAAATAGAGTGAGAAACGCCTCCAATTTTTCATTTTCTTGGCGCCTTCAGAGGAGCCGAGCCGTGGGCCGGAAATTACGCTGCTCACGTCAGCAAAAGTGTATAGCTACAGTAGTCGAATGTATCTGAAGAGGCAAATGTACTTGACACTGGATCCCTGGCAGACTTGAGCACCAAAAAATCAAATCAAACGTGTATAGCTAATCCCATTCTGACTACTGTAGTTTCGTCGTGAAATTGGTCTGGTGACAAGTAATTGGTGTGTTGAGAAAAAGATGGAAACGAGGTGCTCAGGCTCAAGGGAGACTATCAATTTTCATGTCGAACGGATCCACGGCAATTATCCAAGAAAGCGGATGGGAGACGAACGAGAAGCAACTATTTTCTTGTCACGATTCGTACTTGGAGTAAGATACAACGTCCGGGAGGAAACAGGGGATGTTTTGAAATTTCAGATGGTTTCCAGCAGTACCGGACTCCGGACTCTCGACCCTGCCCACGCTATGAGTTATGTTTGTGTGTGCTGATAGCTGACTTTTACGATAACCTGATAACGTCACAAGATTCCGTCCAAACCGCAAACTCGAAGTTAGTCTCGAGACTAACACCTCGCGTTCACCCAAATTCGAAAAGTTTCACGGACTTCCGCATCCATCCCAGCAAATCCTATCCAGTTAGGTTTAGTACTCCACGGCTCGTAAACTTGAGAAGTTTGCCCACCACACCACCTCAAATCCAGAAACCATTTTCACTTTCAAAATTAGTCTTAGTTTCTGACGCGTCCTTTGCCTTCCAAAGGCTGCTCTCCTCCTTCTTCTCTTCCCCAATCTCTTCTGTCCGAAAAATGCGATAGAGAGGTCGACTTGTGCTGATAACACCTCTCCCACCCCCTTGGCTTGTTTCCACTCTAGGTTAGCCGTGACACGACAGTTCTCCCCCCTCACCAGCCATGAATAAAAAGTCACTGCTCTTCGTGAAACGTCAACATATTCCATCGGTACGTAGGTGTCGCTCATGCCATTTCATACCACTTTTGGTGTCTGTTTTCAACATTTTTTCTGGTTTTTAACGATACGATTTTTGTTGCAGCAGCTAAAAATGGCGCACACTGCGCCGTTGACGAGTGAGTACAAAAACCAAGTAGGTGGTAGAACAACTATCGTCAAGATCTTCGGAGATCACATCCTCAAGCCCACTACCATCTACGAGGTCAACAGCTACCTCAAGATGACTGCTTCTATTTCCGCAATCAGTCCTGACTGCTGCTCAATCATTTCCGTACGTTCTACGAATGTACCTCTGATAAATCATCGTTCCCTTTCTCAGAACGGCAAGTTTATTAGCCTACGACACTGCCATTCCTGTTCGGACATGTGCAACTTGAACACAATCAACGCTCTGTTGAACATGTCAACGTCTGGGTTAGTTGCATGGCTGATAAGAAGTCAAGGGAACAAAGAAACGATTACAGGCACTATCTCATCATGAGAGACGCAGCCTATGGAATGAGCCGACCGAGACTTCTCGACTTGAAATTGGGAACTCGCACTCATAGCGATTTTGTGTCCGAGGAGAAGAAGAGATCGCATATTCGGAAGTCAATGAGCACCACGTCTACACCACTGGGCTTGAGACTCTGTGGCGCCTCGTTTCACGAGTTTGAGAGCACCGAAAAGACGGTCATCTCAAAGATGGAAGGTCAGTCTTGCAAAGTCTCTACTATCCAACTATGGTGCTCATTTCAGGACGCTCCATGACAACTAGCCACTTCTTCAATGCGATGGCAGTGTTCTTCCAAATCCCCGAACGGCAGAAGAACCTAGTGATCCAGCAACTGATGAAAATCAAGCAAGCTTTGGAAAACTGCGATTCTCATCGGTTTTTCGGAAGTTCCCTGCTCATCGCAATTGATGACGGTTATTGCAATGACTTCATTGAGAAAAGTGTGAAAGTCAAGCTAATCGACTTCTCAAGCATGGCGAGATCGGAACCCGGAGATGTTCAGTACCATGGCTCAGATGCTGGAGCAATTCTAGGAGTGTCTACACTAATTCAGTTATTGGAGAAGTCCTGAGTATTACTTATGATTATTCTGAATCCAGCTATTCTTTACGGTTTTCATTTCTACGCATAAATTTGAATCACATTGACCAAACAGAACCTTATCTAGGAGGCTTATCTGGAAAGAGCAAAAACCAAACGCATCAGTTTGCTTGCCAATTAAGTTGGGGGGAGCGAAAAACTTATTGGATTAGAGGGATTGAAAAAGGACATCTGTATTGTTTTTCATTAGACCTTGGAAGAACAAACACTCGCTTTCTTAGCGGCGTTTGATGAGCCGAGGGACGGGCGGACGTTTGGATGCGAGAAGAGCGGGATGGAAGGGGAGGGGGAGGAAATGGAAATGAGAGGAGAAATGACTTCTTCGACCCAAAAAAAGTGGATTTTGGGGAAAAGAAGGGGAAAGAAAGGGCGAGGGGAAGCTCGCAAGTTCAAAGTTTTCAGTTCTCTTGATTGCTGGTTCTGGTTTTCACAAGTGTCCTTGAAGCGGCTCTGATTACGGTAGTTTCCAGAAGCACTTCAAAACTTTCAAGTTTGATGTATCAAGTATGTGTTACTCGTGATCTTCTTGCTCTCAGCTCCCAGCCCCTTTAGTTTCCAGTTCTTAGCTTTCAGCTCTGCCCTGTGTCCCATATGCTATTTTTATCCTTCTCTACACATTTCCTGCTCTAAACTCACCAGACAGTGGTGCTGGCCTTCTCCAAGAGCTACGTCTCTGCAATTGTGGCCGCCGTCGACACTCGTTGCCCTCTTCTGCCGGGGCTGCTGACTCTGCAAAAAGAACACGATCGAAACTTGAAAATGTTTGATTAAAAGAGCACGAAAAGACAAGGAGGGTAGAGGAGAAGGAAAATCGAAGGGGGGAAATGGAGGGTGGCGCGCACGGGAAACGGAAACGAAAGGCGACCGGACGGAAAGGAGACGTTTCCCCCGTGAGAAATTGTTTCGGCTTTTTTGCGCTGTTTTTTATCAGTATCAGTTGGAACCAGTGAACTCGTGTTGCAAGCTACCGTAACCCTCTTTTTCGGGGGCCGGTGGAGGCGATTAATCAAAAAGTGCGCGTCTTGAAATTGAAATTCAAAAATTGAAAATTGGAATTTGAAATTCAATTCAATCTTAGACCAAATGGAAAATTGGAAAAAGGAGATATAAATGAGAAGAGGTAAAACTGCTGGCGGCACGCTTTTTCCTTCCAATTTTCTCATTTTTTCGGCTCTAGCTCTTCCTGGCGGCGAGAACGCCACCGGGGCGCACGCATCTCATTCATTCTCATTTTCACATTTTCCTGCCTTCTTCCAGAAGAGTCCTGCCCATCCGAAGACGCCTCCAATCCCAGATTGAGTTCTCTTCCGTGCTTCCTGCTGCGTCTCTCCTGTCAGGGGCCACGTTTTATCGTTTTGTGTGCGTGAGCGGCCGCGCTCGCCCAGGACAACCGACGGCGACGGCGGGACAGACGGACGAGCAGGCAAAGTGCTTTTTTTGATGAACAGCTCTAGTAGCGACGGCGACGGGGAGGAAGGCACGCTGGGACCTCCGCTCGGAATAGAATTGCAAATTAGAAAGTGCGTTTTCTCCAGAAGGGGACGGCAAAAGTAAGAGAGTTCGCGAATCGACAAAACAAACAGAAAACGGTTGGGGGAAAGGAAAAGGGTCTCTACTGATCACATGCGTATTCTGTGCATGAACTTGTCAATGTGCTCTTTCAACCGTTTAATAATGCTATAATGCTTTCAGACGGGGCGAGTAAGAAGAACAAAACTCTAATCAGAGTCGTCTCCATCGCTATCAGTAGCTCGTCGAAACGAGTGCGATACGCTGGTGAAAAAGTCGAATTGGACAGTTTTTCGTTTAAAAAAGATTGAATGATCGATAACAGTGATAAGAAAAGAGAATTGGAAAGAAAATTGAATGGAAGAGAACGAAGAGAGTTTTTTTTTTCAATTTACTGCTCTCGTGGGCGCTGCTTGACGGGAATAAATCATGTGCTCTTTTTTGCTCCAACTTCGACTCCTGGGGTCATGTTGCTTAATCAAAAAGTGTCTGAACTCGTTGATTACACGACGCGCAACGTTATTCGTATAGCAAGAACGGGCCGCGAGGAGGCAGAATCAAAACCGCAACCGAAACGAGAGCGGCCACAAAAAATGAATGTGTGGAAATATAAAATCTACATTTTCTTGTGTTCCCCCCGTCGCCCCGCTCGTTTCCTTTCCTTCTTAGCACTTTATTCGGGGTGGGTGATAAAATCGAAATGTATAGAGAATCGAATCAAAAATAACACGCACATATTTGAAATATTTTTCAAAAAGTGCCTGAGCAGAGCTGACGAATCAAGGAAGACAAAAGGGAAGAGGAGAGAAGAAGGTGTATGAAGACGGGGGGAAAAGCGGTCGGTGAGATGATTCATCTCTGTGCTGTAAGAAACGGAACATTATTTGGTGGAAGAAGAAAATGGGAGCAAATTGGCTGGGAGCGCGGTGGGATGGGGCGAGGGAGAGAGATGACAATTTCTGTATCACAACTGTAAGTTTTGTTTGACAAGGTCTCGACAAGAGTTGATCTCTAGATACGGACAAAATATGCCTAGGAATCAGAATTAGTGGAGGAGGAATGCTTCGAAAGGCAAGAGTCTCCAGTAAGATGAAAAATAGAACGAAAAAAGGAAAAATAATGATACGATTGATAATTTGACGTGGTTGGGGGGATGGGGGAGAGGAAATTGAGAAAGTGACTAAAAGGAAAAGAAGAAGACGACAATTATTTGGAGTGGTGGTAGCTGTTCTGACTGCTGCCCGCAGCTGCTCCCAAGTTCGTTCCAGATCCAGAAGCACTGCTGCTCGCATTCGACTCTTGCTCGAAATTTGCCGCGTTTGAGAGCAGAATCTCTCGGAGCTCCTGAAAAGACGACAATATGATGGTGACTATGGTGAGTTATTGTACCTTGTCGTTCATGTCTCCCGTGTGCTGTCTGGCCCAGTGCTTCTTTGGTGGAGTGATATCACGAAGGTGGCTTCCGGGCTGGACGACCATGAAGTTGATGACGTCGGAGAGCGAGATGACTCCTTCGATTCCGCCCTTCTCGTTCACAGCGCACAGACGATGGACGTTGTGGTCGACGAGCACGTTGACGGCTTTCCAGAAGCTTTCGTTGTCACGGACTGACACAACTCGTTCGTCATTCTGAAAAAAAATAAAATGTTAGTTGTAGTTCAAGATCTGATTGACTGGCTAGACAAGTAAACTTTTGAACTTTTCCTATTCCAGATTAGATTTTTCCTGCTTCTCTGTCCCTAAATACAAAAAAGGTCAGAAAACTGCTAGATTTCTACAAGATTGAACAAAGTCCGTCTAGACCATAAAGGTCAAGTCTAATATCACGTGTTGTAACTTTTTCGTACACCTTCCTCCCATTGTTACCGAGTGTTGGCAAAGAAATGAATCAGTGTCTTCTCGATGTGTGATGCATGTAACCACGCGGTCTCACGCCGACTTTTTCTCCCACAATGTATGCTAATTCCAGCGTGAAATATGCTACTGCTGTACCGGGTGACGTCTCTTGAACAGAGATCTTTCAATATGATTTTTTGTTTCATATACATTGTAGCCTAAGTTTTAGCCGTTCTCTGGCTAGATTCGGTCAGTGCCTTAGTTCGCCGAAGAACTGGTTTTTTGGGCGAGGCTTGTGTGATTTGTGATTGTTTCAGTTCAATATGTTACACACATACCTTCATTGGTCCTCCTTGAGACTTGAACGCCAGAGCTTCTTTGACAGTGATATCGAGTCGGTTTTCCAAGGCGATTCCGACGGCGTCGAATCTCGAGTACATGTCGACCACCTTGAAAGTTTCCCTCTCAACAACTGGAAGTCCCGAGACGCCCTTGTTCAGCAGAATGTCCAAGCAGTCGACGAGTTGAGTGTCCGGGAACACCACACGGATTCCGCTCCATGTTCCGATTCCCAGCTCTTTCGGCGACTTGTGGAGGTACTCCAGAGGTGCCAAGTGTTTTCCCTGAAACCAATGCTGAGTCTACAAGCTATCAACCTGCTAACTTACGAAGAGCCACAAGAACTTGAGAATACGTTTGTGGGTGAGAATGAAGAGGGCAGATCCGTCGAGTGGGTCAATGACTGGGATACGATGGACACGGTGTTGAGCGAGGATGCAGGCGGCATCCAGGAGACTGGCGCTGGCGTCGACAGACACCAGTGGTCTCGAATTGCCTTCCTTCTCGACGATATCTGAAGATACGGTAGTTTGGCATTTGATATTTGATATTTGATCATTTTTGATAGTGAATTTGATCTGATCTTCTCACCTCTGTACTGCCGGATGGTCAAGTTTCCAATCTCCTCATTAGCAATCTGAGTCATGTCGAGCTCCGTCGCCTCCTCCTTATTTCCATTTTTGATCTTGTTCCTGGAACTGATACTTCTTGGAAAACGCTTGTTCAACGTACTCTCTTACCTGTAGATCTTGAGCATCACCTTGATGAAGTCAGTGACACTGAGGATGCCGTCAAGCTTGCCGCCAAGATCCGGATCAGAGAGCAGCACGTGACGAGTACTTTGTGCCAAGAGTCCGTTGAAGGCCTTGTGCATGAGCAGGCCCTGGTCAAAGACGACCATTTTGGAGCTGGATGGCATGGCTTCGTAGCATTGGTTGAGCCAGAGGAGTCGGGCAAAGGCTTCCTTGTCGTTGGGCTGAAAATGGAGAAATAGGAAAATTAACAAGGGAAAAAACAGGAAACGAACCGTTTTCGGGAGCACCTCATCTGACTCGTTCATCGTTGTTGACTTTGACGCCGTCATGTGGCTAATGCGTTGATGGTGGATGTCTTTGAACGAAGACATGTTCAAGCCTGAAAGCAGCTTGTTAGAATGATCTCGAAATGCCTAGAAGAGCGTGGAAAAAGGTGAGAACGTGAGAGATGATAAGCTTGAGAGGCGGGGGAAAAGGAGACATTGTGAAGAGCCGAGAGATATCAAACACCGATGAATACAACACAATGCACTGAGAGGAAAAAAGAAGAATCGAGAAGCCGCAGAGTTTGTTTTCCCTCTCCTCATCAAATCACATCTTCTCATTGTCAGTTGGAAGCGAAAGGCAGTGGAGGGTATGCACGGGTGGGTACAATGTGATACACGACTTTGCATACATATAATATGTACGCTCAGCCTGATAACGGAATTGAAAAGGGTGTACGTTCTTTTCTATACAGAATGCATGCTTTATGTTGCTGAACTGAAATGGAGGAAATGTCACGGAGGAGGAAAAAAGTGTGCGACTAGTCAAGAGCAGAGTGGAAATTAGGTTTGCCTGGGCGGAAAAAGAGGCGGAAAACAGAGTGCATAAAAAGAACATATAGCGTAAGGGGAAGAAGATGTGAGACTAGACTAGTTCTCTGGAGGATTAGGAAAAGGAGGGAAAGAAGTTGTGGAAGATGAATTGATGGTTGAAATGATAAATTTAAAGTTGAAACTGAGCGGAAAACGCTGCTCTTTTTTTCTCCCAGACTTGACTGACATTGTTCCATTTGTTTAGCGTAATCTGCTTATATTTGCGGTCTTTTCCCCCGTCCGTTAGTGCAATCAACCCTTTGAATCGGGCTACCAAAAGAGAGCAATCGGGAGGAAGGAAAAAGAAGGAAAAAGAAGAGTACGTGAGAAAAAAGTCTTTGGCGGGAAAAAACAACGCAGAATTAGCTAGAATTAGTTCAGTTTTGTGAGAACCGCCACCAGTGAACCTTTTGGACTAGTCTTACATAAGTCCACTACAAAAACCGATTCAACCAGGTGTATTCGGTTTCCTTTATTCAAAGAACAACCAAAAAACATGATACAAGCACTCTACAAGTGGTCTTATCGAGAATTCTCAAGTTTCTCGAGAAAAAGGAACAATTGCGGTGGGATGCATTGGCTTTCAACGGAAGTCTCGTCTACAAACAAACGAGCAGCTGGCACAAAACCAATTTTAACAAAAACAAAACGTTTGATGTTTCCGTATGACATCAGTGTCCAAAATGAGAATCTTACAGGTTGGCGTTAAAAATAGAACTGAAGACAATTAAAAAGTCTCAGAGATTGGAAGGCGGCAAGTTAGTCATGGAAAAGGGAAATTTTTGCAAATCTAATCTATCCGCCCGTTGACTGACTCTTGGTTTCTATTCGTTGAGGGAAAGAGAAAAGAAATCAGTCTGTAGATCGTCTGGCGGAAAACGGATAGCGCGCGAAACACGTGGAAATCGGGTTTGTGAAGAAATTCCAAACTTCCTTTTCTTCTTTTTTCTTTTCATTTCGCAATCTTTTGATAATGATCAAATGTGATTTTGATCCAATCAGAACGGCGAATTGTCAGCAGATATTAGGTCTTTTGGAACGATTGTATTAGTCACGGATGGTTGATTGGGAACGAGTGACTGCTTCAAAATGGGGATTTACGAGGGACTACTACTGGCAAAACAAAAATGGAATGCGGAATTTGGAAAACCCGGGGAGGGAAGAAGATGGATGGGAGGAGGACTGCAAAAAGATATGAACAGAATGAGGAGAGCTCTTTTCATAATTAGCTCTTATTTTGGCCCTCGGACAATGGTTTCGTAATGCGAAGTTCTCGAGTTCTACTTTGTGTTCCTAGGAAAAACAAATCGTCGCACTTCAACATCCCTTCTGGTCTATTTAGTATCAAGGTCTCAAAAAACACTCACTTACTGGTCGTACTGGCGAGTGAGAACGGCCGAGGGCAAGAAAAACAATCGAGGGAAGTGACTGGAAGGAAGAGAAGGTAGGTTTTGCATCGCAGTAGTTGATCGTGACGACACAACGCGGGGAAGGCGAGGAGGGAAGAGTCTCTCGGCCGGCCGGTCGCTTTTCTCTGCGTCTCTCGCACTTACAACACTCTCTCGCCGCCATGAACACACAATGGCAAAGGGCACGATCGATACGACACTCCGGTCGTACACCAAGCGCTTGTTTTAAGGGGAATGGAGATTTACGCGGCATTCTATCTTTTTGTGTTTTTGCGGTTTTGTGCTTTTTTTTTCAAAAAATTCGTGAATAATATTTTAAAAATATTTGCCAATTTTTCTTTATTTTTGCGTCGTTTCTCCCGCAATTTCCCTCAAAAATATCTGATTCTTCTTTCTTTATTGTTTTATTCTTCTTTTTTTCAGGAACCACCATGTTCCCCATTGGCAACAATGTCGGCGACGACGTTGCGATGCTCAACGACAATAACATCTTCGAGGAACAACTATCCGATCAAGAAATCGACGTGATCAACGATGACGAAGAACTGATTCCAGTGGACGGCGACGAACAGTACCAACAGTACGAGGAGCGCGTCGTTTACGAAGATGACGAGATGGAAGAGTATGAGGAAATGAATCCAGAAGAACAACAGTTCATGGATAATGCATTTGAACCGGATGCCCACACACATTATAGTGTTGTCATGAGCAAAGAGGAGTACGAGGCTCACTACTTGAATACCGATGTGGCTTATTTGATGGAGAAGCATGGGGACACAGTCTACAACATGCTCGACAATCGTGAGTTCTATGCCTTAAAGATGCCCAAGGTCAGTTTTCTTTTTACAGCAGCGAATATCGTGTCGATTACCAAGGAAGATCGTTTGAAAGCTTTTCCGGAGATGCGAATGATCCCGCCGTGCCATCCTCCTAGAAAAACTCCCAGAGAAGGCAGTGATCCTGAATTGTTAGCTGAAGAGACAGCCCAACTGAAGAGGCTTCATCCTGCCGCGGCGGAGCTTATGATTGCTAACAATTGCTTCCCGGTAACCAAGAGAGTGCAGATGGGAGTGAGTAAAACTGCTAAGGGATGTATAAAAATTAATTTTTTTTAGGAAGTCATTGAAGACTGGAAAGATGTTCAGTTGGTCGCCAAGTCGAAAAGTAAATCTGCTGGAGCTGACGGCAAGGGAGGTCAAAAAAGTCCAACAATCGTCAAAATTGCAAAACAGGGTTACATCGGAAATGCTGCACTTGTGGCCGCACCAACCGCAAAGGCGAGAGCTGCTCTGGAGGCCAAGAAGAAACCCAAGATCTATGCCCGCAAGATCTACAGACCACCACCAATTGAGCGTCCTGAGATGAGACGAGACACCAACTGCTACTTCCCATTGACACCACTGCCGGATCGCTACTTCCTCAAACGCAGAACCATCAGTGCCGATCAAGCGGGCTTCACTTCGGAATGCGCTTCATGCCACTTGTGCGAGATGATGTACCGCAACATTTCGCTTCTTGAAACCCATCTCAAGAAACATCGCACAAAGGGAAGTAAGCCTATTCGAGGAATGGGTCTGCTGTGCCCGATGCCCAGCTGCTCCCAACGTGCCGACACAATTGCGACAATAGTCAAGCACATGAAGATGGCTCATAACGTCGCCGACATTCCTTTCGAGCGTGTCATTTTCAAAAATCTGGCCGAGTTCAAGTTGTGGAGAATGGAGCTCGAGAGATTGACAATGTCGAAATTCAGTAGAGCTTCCGGAAAAACCAACATCTTCAGCAAGTCTACGTGAGTTACATTACCTAAAATGCGGTGGAACAACTCATGATCATTGATTATGCAGGTACTATCAATGCCAACACTCTGGAATCGTCCCATCCACATTGAGAACTCCCGAAGAGCTGAGAAAAGCGAGATCTCGTATGAGCAAGAAGCTCGGCAAAACATGCACTGCGTTCTTCCACATTCGCGAGAATGATGACGGGTAAGTCGCAAATTCTCTGTTATCACCTTATCGCATATTTTCAGAACCGTCCTTCTGCGTGGTTGCACCAAACACACGGGTCACGGAGTCGACGTCCGCCAGCTTCCACTCTCCGATGAGATCAAGTTGGAGATTGCCCTCGGTCTCATCAAAGGCTACGATGAAACCTACATTTGTGACAAAATGCGACTGGAATCGTCAAACGCCAACAGAAAGTTCTTCTTGCAACCCTACGAAGTCAGAAATGTTGGCAATAAGATCGATCGGTTTGTGGAGGATTTGAGGAAGAAGGTATGCTGAGGGAATCGTTTAATAAAGTACTCAACGAGATTTTCAGTATGACAATGGAGGGGAGATTACGGATCTTAGCGAGTTGCTCAGAATAAAACTTGAGGCGACAAAAACCGACATGACTCACGACCTGATGCCAGTTGCGGAAGACGAGGTTGAGACTGTGTTCGATGTGGTCAGTGCTAATTTGTGAGTCCAAGGCTATATAAATCTTGTTTCAGACCAACATCTACCCGGACTCGTACTTTGTGGAGCCAGTCTTCAACGAGGAGGTTGTCATTGAAGACGGGCTGTTCAATGTCCCAGCTGGAAACGGTGTGATGGAAGTGACCCACGTTGCTCCCAAAATGGAAGTCAGTCCTCTTCCGAACGAGAACTTCGACACTGACAGCGTTGAACATGAAAAAATTCTCAATGCTGTGAAACTGTCGCCGCCAGAGGCTATTCAAGAGACCCCACGGAAGGTTAGCTTGCAATTACCCAACGCTCAAACAAAATCTTCTTTCAGAGAGCTCGTTTCGACTCCGAAGAGGGACCATCCACTTCTGCTCCCCAACCAACCCGCTACTCCTCCCGTCTCTTGAAAAAGAAGACACGTCACGACTTCAAGACTGAAGACGACGCGGACGATCTTCAGTATCAGAATCCGTACCAAGACAACCAACTTGTCGGCGACGACGTTGATTATGATTCCGGAATGGACTAATTCTGTGGATTCTCTCCAAAAATCGATCAAAAAGTTTTATATTTTTAAAAAATATTACGTGATTTGCGAAATCAATTATTCTTATTATTATTAGCAATTGGCTCCATCAATTTATGTTTTTGTGTCCTATGTTAACCATTCACTCAAAGGCCAACAATTTGTTCTTCTGAATTTTGCCACTTGCCGATTTAGGCATTTCCTTTATGATTGATACTCCTCCACGTAGCTGCTTGACAGCTGACAGTTTCTCTGTAATGTTTCATTGTCATATGTATTCGCCCAGTTGAGCCACCTTTCATTGTGTGCTCTAAGTGTTTACGGAATAACAACTCATCTGTGCCTTGCTCTAAAACAATAAATGCCTTTGGGAACTGTCCGCATAATTCGTCTTCCACACCAACAACAGCGACTTCGACAACTTTTGAGAAGGTCATTATCACGTTCTCCTAAAGGAATACAAAATGAAAAAACGCAAGATATGATATGCAAAATACAAGTTCTGTTGGTGAAACTTGAAATCCATTGACTTTGATCAAGTCCTTCATCCGGTCAACAACATAGAAAAATCCGTATTTCTCATCAACCACATCTCCTAAAACGCGTTCCCTTAAAATTAGTGCAAAGCTACGAAATACCAGTATGCAACCATCCATCTTCATCCAAATTGGGTTGTCCGTTCCGGTAGGCCTTCATAATTGCATCAGATCTGAGAAGAAGCTCAGTTTCCCCAGATTCATGTTCCAGGAGCTGAAAACCGCCAAATTCTTCCGAGGAAAAATATTTTTTGTACCTTCGCCTCAAAACCAGGAAGCAATCGACCACAAGACCCCAGATGTTCGAAGTTATCATCGAATGGAGTAACGCAGCTCAACACAACTAGTTCAGTCATTCCGTAGCCTGAACAATGTCTGATTGACAACTATTTTTTGTGTAAAAACCTTGAATGAAATGCTGAACCTGTGGGAAAAGAGCTAATAACTGTTTGCATCTGGTTTTTGAGAGTCCTGAAGACCCACATAATATGGTCCTGAATCAAGTGTCTAAAAAGGGTAAAGGATTCGTATTTTAATGTACCTCAAACTAGGACATCTCCCTTGTAAAAATCCCATTTTCAAGAAAACATTTGCAATTGATGGGACAATGTTTATAGTGTCAATCTGAAATTAGCTTCATTGTCCTGCAACACTTTCTGAAATTGCCTCGTATTTCTCGACCAATTCCATCATTGTAATTGGGTGAAATTCCGACATGATATACGATGTACATCCTTCTAGGAGACATAGCAGCAATGCCCAAAACCCAGAGGCATGGTGGAATGGAAGGAATGCTAAAGTTTTCATGGAGCTTTGAGCTAATAGTTCGTCGAATAAAGCTCTGGAATAGCAATTTTCTAAAACATCATGTTTGAGGTTAGCACTTTTTCAAAGAGAAAGTGGATGCCAGAAAGTTCCTATGAGTAAGAAGGCAACACTTGGGCAACCCAGTAGTTCCACTGGAAAAAGGTGCCAACAGAACCGAATCGATGTCCTGTTCCGGGAAATGAAAGTCCTCCGGCATATCGGAAATGCTATCAGTATAAGTTTTCACATCTTCAGAAAGAATCTCGACAGTCACCTGAAAATCTACTGCGAATACCAGCAAGTTCGATTGACTCACCCCAGAGAAAACGCAAGACAGTTTATCAGCCAATTTCTCATTTGTAAAGACTACTTTGGCTCCACTTTGCTCGAGACAATGCTTCATTTCAGTTGCAGTAGACTCGGCACTCATTCCACTCAGGATTGCTCCAATTTTAGCAGCAGCCAGGAAAATGAGAGGATACCAGATAGAATTTGGAAGGCAAACCAGAACAACGTCACCTGGAACAAGAAATTATGGTGTGCAATAGTGTTATCCTACCTTGAGACACCCCAAGTTCTAAAAGTTTCGACACCACTTTCAAAAAAAGTTTTGGTATCTCTTCAAACGTGATGACTTGATCATTATGCACCTGAAACTCATCACGTTCAACAAACCAAACCATCTTTCTTACTAGTGCTTCTCGTTTTCCAAATTCCAGAACATTTTTCAGAATAAGTTCATGAAAAGCCACCTTGGGGTAACAGTCAGACATGACGACAGAGGAATGACACGACTTGTGTCAGACTGAATGTATCATCCATCTTGACACTTGCGATTAGCTCCAATTCAAGGGTGTGTTGACAGGGTTCTGGTGGGGGAAGAGCCAACACTGTAGACGGATGAAAGGGAAATGTGCAGAAGTGGTGAGACCTGAAAACATCTAGGCTAATTCCAGAACTATAATGAATCCATAGCATTTCAAAGCCTGTTCATGAGTCAGTTGGTAATGCAGATGATGCTTTGAACTTTGCTTTCCGCGGGAAGCACGAAGAGTTTACCTTTTCGCACCTCTGATTTGTCAATAGCAGGTGGAAATGCGCAGCTAATGATACCATTCATCTGAACAAAAATATTGACATTAATACTAATACTAGTCAAGGAACAAGTTCTGATGAACTGTGATGAGGAATCTGGAAATCAAACTGAAGTGTTGAAACGGAACGTCGAGAAAATCAAAGTACAGTGATGAAAGGAAAAAGGAAAGAAAGAACTAGTGCAAAAGAAACAAAGCAGATAAATCATGAAGTTTAATTTTGTTCATCTCTTCCACTTCTATTTCCAGAAAAGTTTCCCCAGTGGTTCAATGATCGGTAAAACAGTAGGCCTATTTTGAGTCCTAGGCTACATGCGAAAACATTTGCTTTCTTACCTACCAAGCGTTTCTATTCGTTCGTGAACTCTGACCCAAAGTTTGTTCTATTTCCAGCCGATTTCATGTTCCGCTGCTCCATGTTTATTTGCAGATCATACCTTCAGACGCGAGTAAAGAAGTCATTCTCCGTGAGGGAAAAAGCTGTTCGTTCCAAAAATGGTTGCCATCTGTGATGTCGAACAAACATTGGCAAGCGCCCTCCGTCCTCGTTTCAAGCTCTATGTACACAGTACAAATATATTCCAGTTTTGATTAATTCTCACCTCCCTTCTATCCGCTACCAACTTACCTGCGCCCTCCCAAGTTTCTTTACCAAATTTTCTATTAAAACCGATAACTGACTACGAGGCAGCCCTCATTTCTTCCTCTTTCGTGATTTCGCAGCCGACCTCTAACCCTGCTAACCATACGCTCTTGTTTGAGTTGTTAATGATGTAGTAAGCCCGAGAACACCGAAAACAGTCTTTGAAAGGCTACAAGTTCACGTTTTTCTGTGTAAAAAGCTCTTACCAAATAGTGCCGCCAGGAGGAGTGGTCAAACCCAAAACTTCCGGTCACCATCAGATGTACTCTTTACTGTCCAGTCCATTTCACTATTGACTTATTATATTATCAAGATAGAGTCCACTCTTCTCACTTTTTTCTTTCTTTCAAAACCACCCCCACTCGAAAAGTGAGACGTTTCCGTTTCCCCTAAGCAAGTTCAACTTTTCCCCAAGCTACCTGATCACTAATGAGTAAGCGCATCTAAAAATAGTTCATACGGCAACTGGTTCGAACGCCCGACTATCTAATCAGTATACGCATTCCTTAGTACCTCGGCAGATCTGTGTTCCACAAGCCAAGTAGCTGCAGGCGCACAATAACCGGATCTGCGGGGCGGTGGCACGGGGGGTCGAGCACAACATAGGTACTTGAACCGACTTACCAGCTGAAAGATGAGCCTTTTTGACTAAATACTGTCTAGATTTCTTGCATCTTCTGATTTGGTCGTTCCAACGTTAACTGTTAATTTATCGTTTATGAACAAACAGGAAATTGCGTTTTATTTTCAGGGATGCTGATGGTAGATGAGCAGTTGAAAATTGGGGCATCAATGTATAGCCACAGTCCAAATCGTGAGTTTTCAAATTCTCACTTTGGTTACTAGATCCAATAGTTCTCGAACAAGGTGGTTCTTGTCCTCTTGTCCCTAATCATTTCTGATCTTGTAAAACAAACACGAAGGACTTATTTTTGCACTATTTCTCAAATAGCCCTCCTGCTCAAGTAACTGAGTCTTCCCACCGAACCTCGTTCAAACAAGTCAAAATGGTGTCTGCAGCGATCGTGATCGCGGACGACATGGAAAAGGGCGGAAGTGACAGTGACAGTCTTCCGTCGTCTCCTACACATCACCATGAAGTCTACAGAAGGCCGTGGATCCATGAACCCAGAGCTACGTGAGTTGATTCCTCTCAGAACCTCAAATTAACCTGTTTTAAAGGAACTTCTTTGTCCGCTTGATAACCAGTCTCTACGCATTGATAATCACTATAATATCGTTAGTAGTCGAGGTGTCGACATGGAGAACTGATATGTGGCAGGCTGAGACAGTAACAAACCATCAAATCTATTAGGTTCATCCTACAAGTTTAGGTATTTTACATCTGCATGTACGGTGTTGGTATTTTGTTTTTCGCCTACTGCTACATCTTTATTATCTACCCTGGACCCTACAACTACGTGATATCAGTACTCAGGAGGTACAAAATTATCAAGAACGCAGAGGTATTACACTGAAACCACTGAGAAACCAAAATTACATTCCAGGACTGGTTCATCATGCAAAGCCCGCACAATGGAGAAGGCGCTGGCACTTTGTACCTGAGACTTGGTGCACTTTGTAAGTCGGTGCTGATTTCTCAAGAAATGATGTATTTTGTAGTCTTCGGGAGTGTCGGGATTGTGTTATTCGGGTTGGAACTGTTTCTCTGCATTGAAAACGCGGCATGCAAGAAGCCAACGATTTCAAAGATGATTGTAGCCATCATTTTCACTTTTATACAAATGCACTTCATTTTCTGTAACTCCAAGGTAAATTTCGAATTGTTGGTGAAATTTATCAAGCTTTGGTTCCAGATTACTGTGAACAGTTCCCGGAAGATAGTGGCTTTTGGAATGATGCATTTGGTTTCTGTCAACGTGTGGACCTGGTTTCGATTCGTCCTCGCTAAACAAGTTTGATTTTACTTCCATTTTTGATTCCTATTTTCAAGTAACACGTGTCATGTCTTTTTGAATTCCAGGAAGCAAAAGCCAACAAAAAAGCAAAACTAAAGCAAACGTTTCGTAAGTACTACTCATCCTCCTCCTCCTCATCATCAGAAGAAATCCACGAACTCATAAACGCTGTGCTTAACTCAACGGTACCATATAAGCAGAAATCATAGTTCAAAGCAGCAGTATCTAGATCAACAACACCCCCGAAGCGACAACACCGCAGCCGACGGTCAGCAGATTGTTTGCTCTCGAGCAGTTCGGAGATGTTGCCACTTTTTTGACCACTTGTATTGTCGAGTGAGTACTTTGGTAGAGGGTCAAGGAAGTAAGCCTTACTTCTAGGTACTCACTAATTGGTGCTGCGATAATGTTCATTTTGTGGAAGTCAGTGGGGCAGAATAGTCATCAGCAAAGCAACAGTGGGAAGAGGAAGGTTAAAATGAGGATTGACTGCAGTTCTTCCTCCACTGGGCTCTTCGCTGGAATCATCTTCCTGATAGGGTCTTTTGTGTCCATGGGAATGTACACCATCTTAGAAACATTGCGAAATAGCGCTGGAGCTCAGCTAGTCTTCGGAATCGTTGACTTGTTACTGTTTTCCATTGCCCTCGGAGCATGTATAGTTGGTCTCTGGAGGATGCGACTTCTACAATACCGTCTGCATGCTCATGGAGAAGTGATAGATGAAATTCTTCTTATCATTGGACTCATCGGAGAGATACTGTATTGTGCAGTTGGGATAGATGTATTCATCACATGCAGACGGTCTGCTGACTTGAGTGTCAATGCTCTCCCGGCGTTTGTTTTTGTGATTCGAATGATTCAAGTTGTAGTTCAAACTGCATTCATTCTAACTACATCAAGGTAAGACGAGAGTAAAATCAAAATTTTGTGAGTTTTTGTAGGCTGAGATGCTTGTCGAAATACTCCATAAAACACAAACCTGGCAAGGAAATAATAACATTCCTACTAGTTTCTAACGTAACTCTGTTCGTCTTCCACACGTTTGAGGGCATGAAATCAAGTTTTGGTTTCTCGAACAAGGCGGCTACTCAATATAACTATATTATTTATGCAGTTGCTCCATTATTAGTGTTCTACAGGTCAGAACCTCCCCGGAGCCTTCTTTCAACGTAAACTTCCAGATTCCACAGTTCGGCCTGTCTTGCCGAGATCTGGAAGCACACCTACAGCACAAAAGCTGGCGACTACGACCCCGAACATATGTCTCTCTCTGATAGCAACCTAACCGCTATAACTCCGATTTCTGACACGAAACATGGAGAAATTCCCTCTCCAACTGACTTATTGAAACATTAATCGTGTATAATACTCATTTCCTATGCATTGTTTCCCTAGAACTCAATCGCCAACTCATATCACTGTGATCTTTCAAAAATTCATACTTGTTATATTATTTTCTGATTTTTAAAAACTCAAAATGTGAAGTTTTTTATTGCCAAAGCGGGAACGATTTGTGTGTATCTATGTATCTAGTCTTCTAGAATTCATCGGGCATTACTTTTTGAAAACATGGAATAAAAGTTCAATTATTTCGTAACACACATCAATGTCCAAATATCTGAAGAACTTTACAACGTAAAGTTTCCGTCTCACAAACGCGTTGTCTTATCTCCGCAGGTTCTATGTATTTGCTGTAAAGTTCTATCTCAAATGTGTCCTCGGTAGTATAGTGGTGAGTATCCGCGTCTGTCACATGCGAGACCCGGGTTCAATTCCCGGCCGGGGAGAATCTTTTTTCCGCAATTTACATGAATAATTTGCTGAGACATGATTTGTAATAAATGCTCTGAAAACGACTGTGCTCTGACGAGAACCCGGGGATCTTGTATACTACGGCGGGTCATACGATTATTCGAATTTTCCGCTTCAGATGAGGTTTGAGAGTTTTTTTTTAAATAACAAATATTTATGCGTATTTTGCGAAGAACAAATAATTATCACAGACAGAAATTCAAATAATATTAAAATTATGACATAATTTAAAAATAAATATATATATATATATTGAAAATGATAGGATTTTGTGTTTTTCCCGTTTTTTTCGTTTCTAACTTGTTTGTCGGACCAAATATACAGAAAAGAAGAAGAAGACAGCAATTTAGGCAAAGACTGGGATCATTTCGTCGGATTGGAACAGGTACTTGTTCAAATCCTCACTTTCAACTCCAGTGTCGTTCATGGGGCTCTCGTGGTTCATTGAACCTGAAATTCAGATTTAAGATTCTGAATTCTTTTTGGGAACTTGACAACTTACTGATATCAATGAAATAGAGCTCATCGTCGAATGGAGAAGCAGTTGTAGGCTTAATGTCATGGTATTTGGAGTCACTATTCTTCTTGCAAGTTCCCTTGTCATCCTTGTCTTCGAAGTTCATCACAAGCTCATAACCAAGCTGGCAGGTACATGTGACCGTCTTCTCCGAGCAATAACTGTTTTGAACCAGACATCTCTTCTCTTCAATCAACGTCTCCATACAGTATCCTCCAATAGTTCCATTCTTTCTCTCATCCACGGAATCCATGAAAATGACAGTGGTTGGATCATAGCATCTTCCAGCGATGTTAGCAAAGCCTTCTGGGCAGGTAGCAATGCACTTTCCTCCGTGGACAAGTGGCTTGGAAGTTGGGCAGATACAGTATCCATTGTCACATGTTGAGTTGGCTTCACGGTTACTGCATTGCTCATCCGAGATGCAACCCTTTTGACCGGCGAAGAGGACTGAAAAGATAATGAGATTGTGTAACTAATGGCGAATGTTACTCACTTTTCAAACACTTTCCATCCATATTGAAAAATCCTGGTGGGCACTCAATCTGTCCATTTGGTGATGGCGTTGGGGTAGTTTGCTTGTTAACAGGCTTGTTAACAGCAAGCATGATAGAAACAGAAGAGCAGCATTGGAATCGGTTGTCCTTTTCAGCAAAGACACAGGAGAAGCCGTCAGGACATGGCTGTTGGGAGCATTCGGTGATCTGCTGGTTAAAGCCGATCAGTGGTCGGGAGCCGAGAGGACATCCACTTCTAGATCCCATTTCGTTGAATTGGTTTTGGTTGTTGAACTCAGAGACGACTCCTCCGCCGATTTGGAAGTTTCCTCCAAAGTTTCCGTAGCTGTTGCCATTGTTGTTGTTATTGTTGGCATTATCCTTGTTTCCGAACTTCTCTCTCATGATTCTTTCCATTTCGGCTTGAGCAAGAGCTGGTGGAAGCACCTGCGCAGTATCAACTCCTGGAATCGGATCAGCGACTCCCATTGGTCCCATTCCTGGTGCTGGTGGTCCTCCCGGGAAAGTTTGAGTCATTCCTGGAACATTGGATCGTGGAGCCTCCGGAGTCTCGAACTGATCGATATTCTTGGCAGGAGAAGCAAATCCTCTATCCGGATTCACGACATGGACAGCAGTGTCAATTGGAGCGCAGCAATAGGAGTCTTGCTTCTCTGGAGAGTAGATGCACACGTATGGAGCAGTGGTTGGGCATGGAGAAAGTTGCATGTGACAGGTTGGTGGGAATCCGTCTCTCGAGATGTATGGGATTTGGCGAGGTGGGCAGTAGCCTTGGAACCGGTCACTGAGGTCTCCATGGGTGCAGCAGATGAATTGGGAAGATTGGTCGGATTCAAAGCAAGTGTATCCGGCTGGGCAGTCGCTTCTCATTGGAGAGCAGAATTGGCGTTGATTGGTAGAAGGATTGACGTAGGCAACTCCACGAAGACACTGGGGTTGGGAAACTCCGCTTCCAGTTCCAGAAGAGCAGCAGAGATGGTGTTGTGGGTTTGTTGATGGCATACAGCTGTATCCTTGTGGGCACTTGTTACTTCCAGCTGGGCAGGCAAGTGGACGACCTCCGTACTCGAAAACTGAAGATCCTGCTGGGCAACGGATCACATTGGAGTTGGTGCAGCAGACGGCTTGTCCAGTGGAGGAGAACTCGCATTGATAGCCTGATGGGCAAGTGTTGTGGACAAAATTGCACTCTTGGAATTTGTTGTCGATTCCTCGGAACGGGGTCTCTCCGTTGGCACACATTGCTCCCTTGTTGTGGTTGTTGTTTGTGGTTGATCCTTGATTGACTCCTCTGTTTGCTGGTCGGTTGTTGTTCGGGCTGGGAGGTTGATATTTCTGGCAGCAGATTGCTAACTTAGCGACACTGGAAGTCATGCACTTGGAGTCTTCTGGGCAGCCATCAATGTCAACTTGGCAGACTTGAACTTGAGTTTTGTCAAGGAACACTGGGACGTATCCGCGTTGACTGCACTTCGGTGGAGTGGTTCTGCAGCAGGATCCTTGCTTGAATCCAACGTCACGGAAGCAAATGTGGTTCTTCGGGCAGTCTCCGATCTGGTTAACAGTACAGCTTTGTCCGCTGCTGAAGAGTTGTGGTGGGCATGGGGAAATGTTGGAGAGAAGCTCAGCGAAGCTGTCTGGCTCATACGGCTTTCTGTTTCTTGGAGCTGGTGGTGGTGGAAGTGGGCGGACAGGTCTCATGGAAGATGGCTGTGGCTCAGAGCAGCACATGTGGAAGCCAGGAACTGTTGCGGATTCGAGACAGCTGAAGTCCTCTGGGCAGTCATCACGTTCAATGCTACAAGCGACAACTGAGTTGGTGCCAGGGATGTTGTATGGGATACGGTTGTTTGGACAGGAAGTGAGGGACTTGCAGCAGATTGGCTGGTTTGTAGAGGACTTGACACATGAAGCTCCACTTGGGCAAGTGGCTGCAACATTCAGCGTGCAGGTCTTTGGGGTGATCTCTCCTTCCTCGGTGAATGGAGACATTCCACGTGGACAAAGTCCGTAGGCGCTGGATTGAACGCAAGTTTCAGTGCAAGCAGTCTTGGTGGTGAACTTGTTGGCCGTTCCTCCGCATCCGTTGTAGACGAATTGAGAGCACTTCTTCTTGGACTTGTCGTAGAACCACATGCTTCTCTGGGTAGATCCCTTGCATCCGTTTCCTCTAGACATATTGGCATTGCAGGCGTTTTCAGAAGTTGGGCAGCAATAAGAGGCTTCATTGCATTCATAGCCATGTGGGCATGGATCTTCGTCACTGCATCTTTGAAGCTCACTGTTTGGGTTTTTCAGTGGGTTGAGGCCATCACAAGCTAAAAAGGAGGAAAATGAAACTTGTTTCAATATCAAATCACAAACCGTTATCAGCAGAGTGAAGACAGAAGTTCTGGCATTGATCGATAGTCTCGAAGTTGTTACCATTTCCGTTGCATCCGTAGTAGTGGAATGGCTGGCATTTCCTGAACACGATGTTTTGTTTGCCTGACCAGGAAGCTTTTAAGCTCACTGAGTGGATGGGTTGAAGTAGTATCTCTGAATGGTGAGTCCTCGACCAAAACACGGAGTTCCCGCCGACACCATTTCATTGCACGTCAATTCCGGTGTCGGGCAGCAGATAGGGCTCGGTCCGAAAAGCGGAAGTTGACAAAAGTGCTGATTTGGGCAAGTGTCTGCCTGGGCGAGTGCGCAGTTGGCATTCACTGCGCCGACTCGATGAGCTTGACCATTCGGACATTGTGTGTCAACACAGAAACCCTCACACTCCTCGAGGGATCCAAAGTTGTTGGAGTTACCTCCGCATTGGGTGAACTTGAAGGAACGGCAAGTGGCGGTGGCGACGTCAAAATAGTAGCGGTTGGCGGATTTCATAGTGGAAGCACACTGAACTCCAGTGTTTCTTGGGAGAGAACAGACTTTTTCCTTGGCAGGGCAGCAATATTGAATTCCCGCATTGCTGACGCAAGAGTGACTCTCTGGACATGGAGTATTCTCATTACACTTCATTGGTCCGTTATTTAACGGGGCTCCGGCGGGGCAGACACTGGCATACGGGCAGCACTTTTTGTCGTTGCAGGAGAATCCGTTGGGACACGGCTTGGTTGCAGAGCATTGGATGTTCTCAAGTGGTGTCTCACCTCCGGGGCAGGAACCTAAATATGGGAAAGATACAATTGCCTTTGTTGTGATTTTAGTCTTCACTTTCTTTCGTTTCTTGGTCTCTGCCGTGAGGAGCAGGGCGAAAAGAAAACAAAACAAGAGCCGGATCGTATTACTCACCCATGATCTCGCCATCCGGATTCGAGCAACAGATGAATTTGTTCAGGTATTGACTCTTGCTGCAGACGTATCCGTTCTTGCATGAGCTTCCGTCACTTGGGGAGCATTCTACCGGGTTGCTACCTCTGAGTTGGGGAGCAGAGTTGATAGCACATCCCATGTCTTTGGCACAGCATCTTGTAGTAGTTCCAGCGACCAAAGTGCATCCGAATCCAGTTGGGCAGGAGTTGTCGTTAGAGAGAACGCAAGAACGTGGTTTGCCAGTAGCCATCTGCAAAAACGTTGGGTTAGGGAGCGAAAAGCAAATATTTGTGTCAGTTGATTTTCACAGTGAACTTCGTCTTGGAACAAAGGATCATTTCCGTCTTGTGTCAGTCCCCAGACACTGTTTTCGGCTGTTTTTCTGTTCCGGCTTGTCGCTGCTGACCACCCAGAAAGTTTACGAAATCAAACAATGGCGAGCAGGACAAACACGGATGGAGTACGCGGAAGACGGAGACGACTCACCTCTACATATGTTACTCGTCCCTCGCCGCAGTTAATCTTATCAGTGGAGCTTTTCGCCGTTGGTGTCGGGTTCTGACAACAGTAGCTGGAGCCGGTGCGCTCGTAGAATTGACATGTGTAACCTGAGACATTTGGTTGATGCAGTTTGAAGTTCTTGGATCTTACCATCTGGGCAACTGCTGATAGATGGATTACAGGTCACTGGGGCTGAGAGGATCGTTAGTGGAATTCCTTCTCCACACAGATCATCTGAAATTTCGAAACTTCATATCAAATTAGTTTTGTACTGTACCTGGTGCCTGGAAAAACGGCTGAGAGAGAATATCGTCGATCGGATCATCAGCTTGCATCAAAGAATCGCATTCTCCAGTTTCGCTGTTGAAAATCTTGCCGCTAGCGCATTTTCGTTTCGAGAAAGATCCTTCCAGATTACAGTACAGGTAGGATTCTGGACTACTTGGGTCTGGCTTTTTCAGATTTGAAGTTGGATCACATTCTAGTCCGGCATCAACTAGAAGGATTACTGTGGATATACTTAATAGGTGCCTTAGACTACACCAGCGCATTTTCTGAAATAATTGAAAACTTGTCAATGGAATAAGGTAACAAGTAGAGGGGAACAGAGAAAAAAGTATCAGGAAAGAAAAGGTAAGAAAAAGGAGAAAGGTTGTTTCGTCTTGTGGTGTTTTGTGTCCCTCTCACTGTCAAGACGGAATATATGAATGGTGGATGGAGGTGGCCGAACACGGCCCTCAAGTAGGAAGGCACATGCCCTGCCCCACCAGCCAAGAACACGAAACCGGCTCCGTGTACCGCCCCGAATCGTCGCGGCGGCGCCGGCTGTGCGGTCAAGCCACCGGAGCTACAGGCAAACAGCTCAGGGCGTCTGCCGCGCGCGCGGGACAGCTAGCGACATGACCTCCCTCTTTCAGGTGCCACGCTATTTCGCGCCCGCCTGTTTTTAATTGGCGCAATGACTTTAGGGCAGCCCAGCATTGTTCGTTCGGCAGCTCCCCTGTTGGTCGTTTGTTTTTCGATTTCGGGTTCGTTCGCACACGGGAGGAGGAACTCAAAAAATCTGGGAGCAAGGAGGAAATGCCGACGCCAAATATAGGGGGGAAATGAGGAAGCGACACGGCGATTGCGGAACAGGAACTTTGGGTAATTTGATATTTTGAAACCAATCGGGTCATTTGGGAGATAACAGCAGAGGGAATGGAACCGGTAGGGACCGGAAAGATCAGCATCACGTTTTTGTGAAATACGGATTGGGCCTGAGAACGTTGACAAGCTCTACCAGATGTTCTGCTCTTCTAATGGTATTGTCGATTGGATAAATTAGCACTCCCAACAGCTCCGTCCTAGCTTAGCAATGCCTTTACCGTTGTTGGTATGGATTTCGAAACCCTGACAACCCCCTGACCATCAGACCACCACCAAGTACCTGACCACTTATCTCTCAACTTCTTTCAGTTAATTCTGTCCCGCTTCTCAACTTCCCGAGTTTCGAAACGGATTTCAAAACTCATGACCACCGCCATCAAAAAAATTCATCCGCTTTCCTTATTTACCACCGAGTACCTGACCACTCAACCTATTTCCAAACCTTTTCTCTGTCTAGTGTGGCCTATCCTCTAGTGCCCCATAGTGACCAGCTCTATGGCGCCAAAAATGAAAAACCACTACAATACCGCACAACAAACAGCATTCCTCGTCTTTTTCTTCATCTTTGCGTTGTTCTCATCTCTTCATTTCATCCCCTTCCCGAGATTTGCTCCTGCTGCGACAACGACAACAAACAAAAAACGGATTGGGAACACAACAGTGATTGTTTCAAAGACCACCACTTAGCGGGGATGAGTGGTGATTACGAAATACTGCACTGATATTGCACGTCACTTTTCGAATCCTTGAATTTTTTTGCGTTGTGTGTGGTCCAATTGTAAATAGAACATTAGCGGGAAGAAGCGAATATTCTCGAATAGACCATTTTTTTGATCTACCTCCCGGCAAACAAATTAATCACCGTTTGCTCGGGAGCAAGCCAGTTTCCTGTTCCTTATGATTCCACACGATCAGATGTTCAACGGCACACGTCAGACGTACTTGAAGCGTCTGGGCGCATGAGTCATAGGCCACCATGTCCGGAAGACCGGCTCCAGCGGCTCGAGTCTTTGTGTACGTGAATGTAGACTTTATTACGTTTTTCTTTTTGAAATGACAAATTATACGAAGGGTATGGAGAAGAGAGAGAAGGGGATTGAAAAGACCTGTACTACATATGGTTGTAGATCTAAATACAGTCATCATGCGGGAAAAGGAGTAATGTTTGTTTTCTGGAGAAGTTAGACAGTGAAGCTGTAAAGTGAGAAAGAGAACAGTTCTAGACACTAAGGAAAAGCTGGGATCGAAACCCGAAAAGAGTAATTTGTCAAAGGAGAGTATTGCGAAATTATAGATCTGACAGGAGTAGAAGCTTGTAGAAAAGTACAGCGAAGGCTAAGAATTGCTTACAGCAGAGTTGTGCACAGTTTGGGTCGGTTTTGGCATTGGAATGGGACATAGATACAGAATAGTGAAGATTAGAAGTTGGGAGGTTAGTTTGGAAGAAGTTGTGAATGAGGTTTTTGAGAAATTGCATAAAGTGACGGTTAGTGGGTTTTCAGAGTTAGGAACACAATTTCAGATCCACAGATTCACATGTGGGTCTCCTTGAGTCCTCGGCAAAGTCCTGGGCTTGTCGACGATGACATTGTCGATGACGGCGATGATGCTCCACGTCCCGAGTCCCTTCCATCCAGTGAGTACGTCGAAGTCGGCTCCGGACTCTTAGCACGTACGGAAACGATGCAATCGTCAAGATGCGATTGGAGCATTTCACACACTCTCAGCGAGTCGCTCAGCATTGAGTCGTAGACCTATAAAGTGAAAGGTTTTATGATAAACGGAGGGCAATTTTCGTTCCGAACCTCTTTTTCAAAGAGGCAGTTTTTCATAGACGTATCCTCCTTTTTGACGACACGAGCGTGTTTTGGAATGCTTCTGGCAACGAGTGGTTTCTCGTCTCCAATGGCTTCAAGGGCCTCAACAAGAACGGCTGCTTCATCTTCCAGAAGGACATCCATGGAGTGGGACTGAAAACGGGATAATGAGAATGGGATTCAGAAATGAGCTTTGAAATCTGTGGCTCAAATTCTGACCCTCTAGCTTACCTTTCCGAAATCCTTTCCCTTCTGCGACTTCTTCTTGCCCTTCTTTCCACCATCCATATCAGCCGGCATCGTATTGCTGTTCACAATACCTTTGTTTTCCTTTCCAGTTGTCTCTTTGTCCTGAAAAGCACAAAACTTCAAGATGAGCAGGTTTTGCCTAATAAAGTGCAACTATTGTTGACAAAGCGGAGAAAAAAAAGGAAGAAGAGAGCGAAAAAACTAGGGAAAATGGGGACTATTGAGAAATGGCAACAAGTGTTGTAAAGCAGAGAGCGGGGCACTTGTTAAAAACCTCTATATCTTCAGAGGGCTGATCCCTGGGGGACATCGAAACGGATATTGGTGGTGTTTGGCGTGACAACACGAGCAGCAACACACTCGGTCACACGCTTTTTGTCATGTTTCATTCTTGTTTTCGTGGGAGGGTGCTCGCCCTCCTTTTCCTAAAATTAGACTCATAAAACTCACATTTTTCTTGCCTGGCGATAGCGGGCCTCCTGACTGAAGGACGTCTTCGGTGACTCGCTTCTTCCGGCGGAAAAGCGATAAAAACGGAGATTTTTTCTCACTCATTCAATCTGGAAAAAAAAGGAATTAGAAATGAGATGGAATAGCCGTAAATGGACGGAAATCAGAATCGGTAAAGAAGATGGCAGTCGTAACTTTATACTTCTACTACTCGCGTTGAACTGAACTGCGGAAAGTGATTGATGATGAGAAAAAGCAAAACTGTCCAAAACAGGTCTATAAACGGAAGAGATAAATAAAAAGTGCAAAGAACTGTGACATTTATCCAAAGTGAAGTGTACAGGAAAGTGTTTGCTGTACGGAATAAGGAAAGGGAGAAAATACAGGAAACAATAACAAAATAGGAGAAAAAAGACGGAATGTGTAGTAGTGACTCATGATTTTTCAATTTTTTCTGAAATTCATTTTATTTTTCAATCTTGTCTTGTACTAGTGCTACTTCAGCTCTGAAAGAAGAAAAAAGTTGTCGACAGGGAGAGAACAGTTGACTTGTGTTTATGTCGGAATTAGTAAGAAGAAGCCAAAAGTCTTGGCAGTTTGCTTAGCAAACATCTAGGCCGAACAATACGATACCGGCAAAAAAAGTTTGACCTTCTTTTTATGTAAGATGATGCTCTGGGTGCTCAGGGAGGTGAAATTGAGAACTTTTTTATTTGGACATTTCATGTCATGAAGAATTCCTGTTTTTTTGGGAAAGAGCATGAAACTCAAGTCTTTGTGAGGCCGTCAAGGCTAAGAATGCTGAAGTTTATGAAATTTACTGCTATGTTCTGACACCTTCTTCAAAAAACAAGTAGAGAACCGGACTGATAGTCAACACTTGGTACCGGTGACACTGACCATGTTTTCTATCAACTATCACAAAATCCCGCCTGTCGGAGACAAACAAAAACTGTCTGGAAGACATGGAAAGTCAGAAATTGGAATTCCCCGCATGTTTTGTTTACCCAACTGATTATCAAATTCTCGATTAAAATCGTAATTCTTCTAGTCTATTTGCTAGTCTGTTTGCACTATAAAACCGCTGAAAGTTGAGAAAAAACAGAGACAACAAAGCGAAAAAATGAAACTTAACGAAACAGTTTTCCAAACGATAAAACTAAGTTGATGGCTCTTGAAAACGGGGAAGAAAAGGGGGAAAAAGCAAACTAAACATTGTGACCTCCTTGGCATGACAAATATTGAATTGGTTCCTCTGAGAGGTTGACAAGTTTTTGCTTGAACTGTACGCTTTAAGCCGCCGGGGTTTTCATGGGAATTTGACTTTGGATTTTAATTTAATAATTACACGGAGGCGACTGTAATTATCGTTTTTGTCCACTACGGATTAGTGCAGGCATCACTGAATCGCACTTTTTGACTGGTAAGAGAATCCCGGAGAGGAGAATTTGAAAACAAGCCCCTCTGACGAGGGGTTGGATGAACATAGACACTGTCTATCCTCACCATTTCACATTCGTCCGAGTTCAATGAGCCGTGCGCCAAATTCTTGTTGGCATCGCATCTGGCATCAAATGTAAGGAGTGTGAAGAGACAAAATAACAGAAAACGATGACTAGAACAAACTATCAGAAAGTAAGGCGGTTAGTGTCAGACCCACCCCTATCTGTCATAAAAAAGAGCATTACTAAGGGAAACGCACAGGGAGGAAGTGGTGGGGGGCGTCGTTAAAACTTTGGCGCTTCCTTTGCCGAAACAGAGCTCATCCATCCGTCGGAATCCCATACATACCAAATGGGGCTCATGAATAACAACACAAACGTCTTTTATGGTTTGTGGTTGTTTGGTAGTCGAGCACTGAATAAAATTGCAGTTTTTACTTCTCTGGGGTCCGAAGTGAAATGGAAATGACAATGCCAGCTGGAGGACCACCTGCGGCGATCGAACGGCCGGCGACGGGAACAGACGGACGAGAGAATTTGAAACGGACATCAGAACACGGTATTGGGATTGGATTGGCTTTGCTACGGATAAGAAGGGGGAGAGGGATTGAATTGAAAACGTATTGGGATCACATTTCAATCTGACAAGTTGGATTAGAACGCCTAGGCGAGAGCGAGGAAGCCGTCGGGTACTTGAGAAAGGGTGTGTTTCGAGGGGTGGGAGGGGGACGAGATCGCAAGCAAAAAACCCAATGATCAAACGCAAAGATAATACCGAATAGCAATCTGATGCGCTTGGAGCATCTGAGCTCTGGGAACTTCTTATGTGACAGCTCAAGTCGAAATAGAAGAGATAGTTTTGGGGGGTGGCAAAGCGGGGTCGCTCTCTCGACAAAGCCAGCCAAAATTGTGCACAATCACGACAATTGAATTGGTGAAAGACGAGAAGAAGGGTAAAAGAGCATGGGTGATTTTTTTCTTCTTTTTTTTGAAAAAAAAGAAATGGGAGATAGAAAATTGGTTTTATGGCTTGGTGGTCTAGTTTAGGTTTCGGCTTTTTTTCCCTGAAAAATCAGTGAGTCACCGACCACAAGATCCCAATGACTCAATCCCATAGCATACTAAAAGTAGTGGGTTACCCGACGCTTGAGTCTCCAAAGGACACTAAAAATGCTCGAGGGTGTTCTAAATCGAGGCAGCTGGTGTCGAAAAGAAGACGAATGGACCTCCGCACAAAACAACTGCTAAATTTGGGAGGGGTTGGGGGGAAATTGAGACGGGATAGGAGTGGTCAACTAGCCATCTACCAGTTTTTCATTAATTCGGAACTAATTTGGGATAGCTATAACGAGAATAGGCAGGAGAGAGTCGGAATTGGAAAACATGAGAAAACCGCCGGGTCAAATGGCCTTGGGGATCGTTTCAGAGAAAAATAAGCTTGTTAAGTTGACAAAAAACATTTCTGGCAGGGTTATACAGGGACAGTCATACGTAATGTCCTTGGGGACCTTGTGTGCTTTGGCGCGAAAAGTGTTGCGTAAAGTGTTGCGAAACGAATTGAATCTGGCGCTAAAGAAGAAAAAGGAGCGATTTCAACAGGTCACTTCAGAAGAACATTTGAATATGATACTCAAACAGTCTATTTTTGCGTTCCGCCTATTTGAAATGTAATAGAAAATGGCCAGAAATGGAAAAGAGTGCGGGATGGCTGGCGGAGGTCATCAGTGTTTGAGAAGAATGAAAAATTACATTTGAATACATGGGTCTCTCTTCTAAGGCGGCGAAATAAATTTCGAAACAGAGAGAGAGAAAGAGAAGGACGTTTTTGACAAGTAGGAGAATTGAGTGCGATATCAATATCATCGGGGCGTTCCGGAAGGAAGGGAAAGGAACAACATTTGTTGCGTCGCGCCTCTTGACACCCCGTATCCTGGCCGTATTACATTCGGGATTGAGAGGGTGGCGGAAAGAGAACGGAGATGTGAGGATTTGAGATATGATTGTTTTCACGGGAACGGATCAATTGAATAGGAAAAGGTTTGGAACAGACTTTTCCCGCTTGAAACTCCGAAAGAAGGACTTTCAGCCTAATTGGCCACCTGAGAAAGTTCAAAGGCCACCTGAGAAAGTTCAAAGATTTTGGTTGTGTGTGAACTTCCCAAGTTCTGACCACACGGCATTGTATGCGGCACTGTCCAATACCGCCATGCATATTGCCCTCTTGATTATGTAAATGATAATGAAAGTGATAGCGGCAGATGAGTGACAAACAACCTTTCCCGTCTGTTGACCAGTGCGCGAGCCATGGCCATCAATAGGTCGTTAAATATTTTTGGGTTAGGATTAGGAAAGCGGAAAAGGAAATGAAAGGAGGAAGGAAATCATCATCTGACCCGATAAAATCAGTTCATAAATTTCGAGGCAGACGCCCGATGGGGGGTCCTCCCGAGGGTTGGGTGTTGTCGGGTATGAACGCATGAGGGACGTGTCATAATTCTTTCGGTCAATATGGTGCTCTAGAGCTTGTACGCCCAATATGGTACTTGACTCATAACAACTCGTATTGTACGTAGAAGCTCAAGCAGAACAAAGAGTATTGAGGTAGAGGCGAGAAGTTAGAAGCAAGAAGCTAGAAGCTATAAGCACTAGAAGAAAAAACCGAAAGTGACGAGAAGTGAAATGGGTGAGTGACATGTTTTGTCGGTGATAGGACCACTACGTGTGAAGTATTCGAGAGGCCTCCTCCGAAACCACAAAACAATCATAAAACGGCAGCTGACAGGAACCTGTGGAAGAAGGGAAGGGTCATTGGCACTCGGGGGCCCTGCGGTTTCTTTGGGCCGGGGCGACGACAGCAGTTGGGGTCGCCCGGGGCGGAAGAAGAACATAAATATTTGCAACAGAAGGGTCGGCAAGGATTAGGGACAGAAAAAAGATGAGTCGTTTTTACGAGTGACCTGGGGTCTGGGGGCTTCACACACTTTTCGGGATTTTTTCAGTTTTCAGCTAACTTTTGGGAAGAGGAAGTGAACAAAGCAAAGAATTTGAGGTTGCAGGCCTAAAAGGGAAGTTTTGAATGGAAGAAGAAGATATAGGGCGCAAGTGATAGCGGATAATTAATTGATAAGCATATCCATATCCAAAAGGTGTCCCCTACTTTACTCCCAGTGACAGGGGCGACCGGGGTGTGCTGTGTTAGACCACCTGCCGCCCACCTCCTCGCGCATCGGAGGTGTTGGATACACCCCCACCAAAATGATATCCAATTAGTCAATTAGCGCGCGATAGGTGTCAGTTTAATGGCAGACTTCCTGCAAAAAAACCACCTTGCCCAATCGCCGGAGGGCCATATTTCAAACGAAGAGAATCGGACACTTGGCAGACACTCTTCAGGTGTTCCGTGATGGGAATAGGGACATTTGGAAGTGAGTTACACAATTACACAGTGTCCTTGCGTTGTTTTGCAATCGGTGTGTGTAACTTTGAAGGGAAATAAAGGATGACGGGGGATTGAAAAAGATGGAGATTGGATTGGAATCGAAGCGCGGATTGGAACAAAAACTCGTGGAATTTGATGGAAACAATAGACAGGGAAAGGCTCGGAGGATATAAAACGTTTTGCCTTCCGACATCTGTTGTGCCGGTCAAATAGTTTTTATGTTCGGAGATAATCAATTTTGAGTGCAGTTTCCGAACCATATGTTAAGGGGGTTAGATGGGGACCAGGGAATGGATTTAACAAATTATATGGGACTTGGAACATAAAAAATGAAACTAGAGGTAGTAAAAGTTAGGCTTGACCGAATTTAGGTTTGATAGTTTCCAAGGTTGACCAGAGCTTTCAAGTGGGTCACGTTAGATCATGTTTGACACTTTTGAGCTAAATTTTATCCCATCAACAGAAATTACCATTTGCAAGGCTATTTAGTCAGTACCTTCCATGAAAAAGTAAGAAAAATCTGAAGTCTTTATTTTCAGTCCAAATTTGGCTTTTGCCCTTTCCCACGCAACTCCGCCCTCATGTTAAAAGTTTTCTCTACGTTTTTTGCGTACTGGTAACCTGATACTTGGAAATGGAGACGGAACAAAAAAAGACACAAGAAACTATGTATACGTCAACAAAATGGCCACTTCTGGCAAAAAGAAACAAAATAAACAAAAACTTTCACACCCTTCACACCTACTCAGCACTTCTTCTTCTCTTCGCCGGGATTTGCATAGATGGACCCGTGTGCCACCAATTAGCACAACGATCGGTCGTAAAATCGGATGGTGGCTGGCGAAATGTTTTATTTCTCTATCATCAAATACAACAACATGGCTCAAGGGGGGCCCTTCGGCTCGTATCCGATTCCATCTAATCATTTCGAAATCAGAAGTGATTTTCGAATGCTTTACACACACACACACATGAGGATTCCCAGACGCACCCGTCAAACACACTGATACACATTGCCTCCCAGTGCACCACATAATTCAATTGACACGATTCTTGAGTCAGTGTGTGTTGTGTTGTCTTGTTTCATCCTCATTCATCGCCACGAATAAAAAATGAGGGCGCATGGCCCGACAGCTGAGGAGAAGGGGAAGAATAGAAACAAAAAGGGATCTGATTTCATTTTATTTAAAAAGCGCGGTGGTCTCATCGACATGCGTCGGTTTGCTAAACGTCCGTTTCAATACATAAATCAGGTAGAATATAATGAGGGCGACCACGACGATAAGTGCGTAGAACCACCATTCTTCCGAGACGTTTAACGAGGATGATTCATCGTTTTGAGCCGGAGGAATTATAACGGGACCCGGATGCATCGGGTTATTCAAGGCGGCCAATTGTTTCTGGAACATGGCAAAGATTTGAAAATCTAGAGGGAAAGATTAAAAAAAAGGCGTCAAATGCGTACCTGTCTTGTCACTTCTCTGTCAAACGCCGTCATGTTGATGTACCACAAGTTGACGTCTTTCTCATGATAATCTTCCTCCATTTTCGGCCAAACCCCTCGCTTTCTGTCCACTTCTATAGCGTAGTAATTCATTCGAGCCGGGTCTAGCTGCTGCCAATCTGAATATTACTTCTGGCTATACGACTCAGGTTCACTCAGCCCCAAATATCAATGCACGCGACTCCTTTAAACCGGCTCCTGCTGAAATTTTCTGCCCAATCATAGAAAATTCCGCTGGCGACACCGGTTCAAAGGGTTAGCTTGCAAAGTTTCTGTATTTGTACTGATTCTCACTTGGTGATGGGTTCCCATATAATGTGAAGTTCAGTATCATTTGCAAATAGAAAGAATCCACTATATCCATATCAGAGGTGTGAACTTCCTCCCTGTGCATTCCAATGAAGTACTGCATATCGGAGACATGGGATGAGTTTGGTTGCTGGCTGGAAAAGCATGAAGAATTCATAAAAACAGGGGAACTAACTTGGTCTGAAACAAGAACACTTTCCCGCCAGCATTGACCATAGCTTCTGCGTAAGTAGCAGTTGAAACAAAGATTCCTTGAGTAAAAGATTGGTACACTGTTCCTACTGTAAATACAAACTTTGAACCACTACTTTTTGTTTTGCAATTTACATGGACTTGTGTCATGATACCTATCAAACTCATCTGCCACTTCATAAGGATTCTCCCAATCCATAAAGCTCCCTGCCATTGCTGGATTCTCTTTCGACTGTCTAGCCCAGCCAACTTCATTTACAGTGGTTCCTATGTACATTTCTCTTGGCACTGCGTTCCTTTTGAAGTCCTCAATTTTCTCATCCAAATGCATGAAAGGTTCTCCTTTCATAAAGTTCCATAGGTAAAGATGATCTTCCTCCATTGCCCTTTGCATAACTAACAACTCGAAACTATCCTTCCCTCTCATACATTCAACGACCTCTCGATCACTTGTGACGTTCTTCGTGTAGCACTGTAAACAACGCCGAATAATCAGACTGCAGTTGTAGTCACCCAACTCCGACTCTCGCAGCGAGCTCATAACAATTTCTGATAAGCAACTCGGGCATGTCATAAGATGGCACTGCACTGATAACAATTATTTTCTTGAAAAGGCGCTGGTCAGGATCTATCATTCTGAACATGCATGACAAAAGTTTCCAATTTCCAATTTCAAATGTCAAAACCAACCGACTAAACCCAAAGACCATGGAAATATGAGCACCCGCTGAGTGTCCCATTAGGTTGATGTGTTCCGGGTTGCCTCCGAAATGGGAGATCTCTTGGTGGATAAAGTGAAGCGCCAGTTTGCAATCTGTTCGAAACTGGGAAGCATATGGGAAAGGCATATGAATTTGATTACCATGAATGGCAAGATTATGAGGAACCAAGTTGTCGTCTCCCAAGTAGAAAAGTCCAAAAACTCCAAGACGATAGGCAGGAATAACAAATACGATATCTAAAAACATGAGTTTTACGAAGACTTCCTCTGAAACTTGAGACTTACTCTGTTTAACATACCGCTCCAAAATGAAGGTGTCATCGAACTCAGTAGCAGAATCCAAATTGATTCCACCGCCATGGTAATAGATGATGACATGACAATAACCTGTCAACTGAAAAACAATGACATTTGTGAATAACAGGTTATTTCAGCTACCAAGCAGAATTCATTAGTAAAAACATTGAGGTACAAACAATCCTCATCCATCCACCCATCATTAGAAGGAGTTGGGATTTTTGACTTGCTAAGGCAAGCTGGACTGTATTCAGTGGCATTCCTCACACCATTCCAGGGATCCGTCCATTCTGGTAACTTGAAGCGCAAGTCTCCTATCGGTGGTTTTGCAAATGGAACATTCTAGAAAACTTCAATTTCATCTGCGCTCAGCAAGTTTTCTTACTTTGAACATAACTTGGTCCCCATTGACAATCTTTCCTTCTAGTTTTCCAAAACTTGTCTCAATTACACTAAGACAATGAGATATCCCGATGAATACAATGAATATCAGAATCAAAAGTTTAACACGACTCATTTGCAGTGTCCTCGAGCAGAGTGATCAATTGTGCAAATAATCACTTGTTTGTGTCCAAAACCCGTCAGTTTGAATACTGTTTATTCACCAAGTCGACATGGAAATTCATATAAGATATCAACCGAGAAGAGCTTGTCTCTCTCCGCTGGTAGATCTTCTAAGGACAATACATACAAAAATAAGAACCAAAAAACCGAGAAGAATGATGAGATAGAACCACCATTGACTGTAGATTGGAGAGCTTTCTTCTTCGAGGACAGGTTCGGAAGCTTCAGAGGCAACTGGTGGTAGTTCCGGAGTGTTTTCAGCTGATACAGACCCGGGAGTGACTTCTACTTCAGAAGGGCCTTCTTGTTCCTTTTCGGTAACTTGAGCTGGTTGGGAAGGTGGTTTTAAGGTAAACTCTATCTCTGCATCCGGGTCGGAAATTTGGTGTTTCTGGAAAAATGCCACTCCGGACATGATCCTCCATTATTTCTAACCTGTTTCGTGATTTCCTTATCGTATGCTGTCATGTTGATTAGCCAGAAATCAATCAATTCCTCATGGAAGCCATCTTTCATTTCTGGCACGATTCCTAATGTGGTGTCAATTTCCAGCGCCAGATAGTTCATTCTTGCGGGGTCAAACTTTTCAAATGCTAAAACTTGACTGTACAGTCATCTTTTTGACTATAAACTTACTTGGTGATGGTTCTCCGTATTTTGTAAAGTTCACCAGCAGTTTTGAATAGAATGTGTCTAGAATATCCATGTCAGGATAGTGCACTGGTTCTTTATGAATTCCGATGAAGAACTGCATGTCGGAGGTGTGCATGGTGTATGGTTTCTGCCGGGTTTCATAGAGCCAGACGTTTGCGCCAGCATTGACAGTAGCTTCGCAGTAAGTTGCAGCTGTGACAAAGACCGAGGAAGAGTCACTGTTGAACCATTCAGTATCTGAAAATCTTCTATGAATGGTGAAGTTCATCTTTGCTTACTGTTCTTTTGAATACTGTTTCTGTAGGCCATAACTGTCTCATCTGGGTTTTCAAAGTCTTGGAAGAATCCGGTAACGTAGTAGTTGACATAGTTGAAGCTTTCGAATTCATACTCTGTAACTCCGTACAACAAGTTCCTGGGCTGAAAACTGATCTATTCAGAGAAAATTAGCAAATATGTACTTACAGGGACGTTTTTTTTCAAATCAGCAACTTTTCCCGTTTCACCTCTTTTCACAATAGGTTCTTTCAACAATATACTCTTGAAGTACCGGTAGTCATTGAGTTCCATGTTGATCTGTTCGTTCAAAATGGCAATGGCATCCACTTGTTGCATACAGTTTACAATTTCTTCCTCTGATCCGTACAAACACTAAAACACTAGATAAATTTGAAAAAGATAAGATGAAGTTACCCCAAGTCTTCTGGATAATTCAAAAGAGTTGTTGCCTGTGATCCCTTCAAACCCATAAACACCATGTGCACTCAGAACTAAAACTTGTTGGAACAATTTCATATCCGGGTCGATTTCATGTGAAAATGCCAATGAATCTACTATAGATCCACCAGATGAGTGACCAAATAGTGTTACTGCATTTGGATTGCCACCGAATGCATGAATCTCTCTATTGACGTATTCCAAACCTTTCAAGCAATCTGCAAAGTTTCTTGATTGGTTCTTAGTCATGCGGGCACTTACCAAAGAGCAGAAGATTCGGAGTTCCATCCATATTAAGGAAAAACTGTCCAAAGACTCCAAGTCTGAACGCTGGGATAGCAAAAACAATGTCTTCCTCGACATATCTTTCCAGAATGAAATTATCGGGGAAAGAAGTTGCTGAGAGGTAGTTGAACGATCCACCATGGATGAAAACGATAACCGAACAGTTCTTAGACTTCAGGCATCTGTCACTGGTAAAGATGTTGATGTAGAGGCAATCTTCGCTGTTCACAGTTTTCGAGGAGTTCTGAAGGCACGCGTTTCTGGAAATACAAATAAACTGACTCCATTTCTAAAAACCAACTCACTTATACATGGAAGCATCTAGAACACCATCCCAAGGTTCTGGGTCTTGAGGTTTTTTGAATCGTAACTTTCCTACTGGTGGAGCCGCCAACGGAATGCCCTGAAAAAACAGTCAATTAACCACCGCTTTGTACTGAAAGGTGTACCTTGAACATGTGCTTGTAATTGTCCTTATTCGAGAAATCCGTAATTCCTCGTATCTTTCCATTACTAGTTTGCACAATTTGCAGTCCTGATGAGCTAATGCATAAGAAAAGTAGGAGTAAGACAGACAACATTTGTGCCGACTGATTTTGAAGTCAAAGTTGTCTGTCGATAAGCACTTTATTTTCGAAAAACGGTGATTTTTGATTGTGTACAATGTACAGTGCAAATGGAGTCAACAGAAGGAGTTATTTGCGGTTTGAGTATTACTTATCATGATTATCAGTTGACCGATTGAATCAATCGATTGTGCATTCCAACATTAGTTCCTGACAATTCAAGTAGTTGCGTTCAAATGTACATTTCTATCAATACTTCCCGTTAGGCGATGACTCTCTCTATACCGTGCTATTGGCCAACATTTTTGAATAGAAAGTGTCTACTATGGTCGTATCAGTCATGTGCACATTTTCTTGATGAGTTCCGATAACTTGAAACAATTCACCAACACAAAATGATCAGAGTAGAAAATTCTTTTTTATGATGGTGTAGTGACTGTGAGTGGCAGCATCAACAATTTGAGTTTAACGGTTTCATGTACTTCTTGAAAACCGCACATTGAAACATTTAATTGCAAAAAAACATCAATTCATAAAACCTGTTCAAATATGTACAAAAAAGCCTTTCAGGAGTCAAAGTTTAAGGTAACAGTTTGATTTTCTCCTGTGAAGGATCCTTTTTACACTGCTGATACAAGAATACAAATGCAAACACCATAAAGATCACAGTTATCCAAACCCAGGAAGTTCCAGGCAAATCCGGACCAATATAAGAGACACCATATCGTTGCACTATCTTTCTCTCGTCCGGGGTGTCAAAGTACTCATAGTCTTCCACCTCGTCGTTCTCGTCTTGTTTGCTCAATTTCTGTAGGAAAAACAACCAGTTTCCAATACCGAAATAGTTATTCACCTCAGCTGATATTTGCCTATCATACTCTGCCATATCTTCCATCCAAATTTTTATGTCCTCCTCATGATAATTGTTTTCCATTTTTGGTCTGGCTCCAGTTTTAGTACTGACTTGTAGGTTCAGAAAGTTCATCTTTTCAGGGTCCACCTTTTCCCATTCTGGAGAAGGAACGTCGTATTTTGTGAAGTTCACAAGCATTTTAGAGTAGAAAGAGTCCAGAATGTCCATGTCTGGGAAATGCTCTAGTTCTCGGTGTATGCCAATAAAGTACTGCATGTCAGATACATGAAAGCTTAGAGGCCACTGCCTGGTTTCAAATAGATACACTTCTCCGCCTGCTTTGACAAGTTCTTGAGTGTAAGTAGCAGCGGAAATGAAAACGGCTGAAGCATCTCTGTTGTGCCAGGTTTTCCAATGATCTTCGAGAAGACCATCATAATGCAGGTTAACTTCGAATGTGTTATTGAAGTCCAGGAATTGGCCCGGTGCCAAGAGCTTATCAATTTCTTCATTGCGAAATTCGATTTTCGTCGTTCCATAAACCATTTTCCTTGGCTAAAACACAGAGTGCTATCAGCTTATCAGTCGCAGACACTGCCAACATACCGGAGCACTTTTTTTCAAGGATTTGATTGACTCGCCAAAGTTCATAAACGGAGCACCAATGAGCACACTGGAGAAGTCGAAACCAAGAGGTGTAAGTTCACTTTGCATGTTGGAAATGGCACGTGCGTCGAGTTTACGGAGACAATTGACCATTTCTGCATGGTTGGCGGTATCTCGATCAATCCGTTTTCCATGGTAGCACTGAAAGAAAAACATGATCTGGGAATAAGTTGTACTGGATACATTCAACTTGCGAGTCAGCATGAAAGACCCATCAACCATCCAGTCATAATCACCCAACATGCCTTGAGCACTCAAACCTATCATTTTCTGGAACAAAACCATATCAGGGTCAACGATTCTGAAATCAAGAGCTTGTTAGGGTTTCTAGAAGCTTCATACTTTGAGAATCCAAAGAAATTGACCATTGATGCTCCGGTAGAATGTCCCATAAGTGTTACTTGCTTGGGATCCCCTCCAAAGTTGGAAATCTCATTGTGAACAAAATTCAAAGCTAGTAGGGCATCTAGAACACAGGAATTTTTCGAAATCGTTCAGTGAATGTTACCAAACAAGATAAGGTTCTCACTAAGAACACTACTCGGTCCGTAATACAACTGCCCAAAAACTCCAAGTCTAAACGCTGGGATAGCGAATACAACTCCTTCTGCTGCGTATCTTTCCTTAATGAATGCATCTGGGAACATGACAGCGGAATCTCGATTGAATGCTCCTCCATGAAGGTATACTATCACTGGACACTTCTTCGTGAGGCATTCTTGACTTGTGAAGATGTTGATGTAAAGACAGTCTTCACTAGTGTTCGGTTTCCCGGCTTTGCTGATACATGCCGGACTGGAAAAAGTACTTGAAATGGAAAAATTTGTAACGGTAGCTATACCTGTAAGTTGTTGCATCCAGGGTGTGGTTCCATGGTTCGGGGGCCTCGGGAAGTGCGAAACGAAGGTTTCCGACAGGTGGTTTAGCAAAGGGAACTCTCTAGAACATAGCAACTTGCTGATTTTTGAAAAGTGGGGTCATTCTTACTTTGTAAGTGTACAGCGGATTCCTCCAATTACTCTTATCCGTTAATCCTCTCAACTTGCCATAACTCGTAGTAACAATGTGCTCCGGGAATGCACAAGGAAGTAAAATTCCGAAGAGAGCGAAGACCGTCAGAAACATTATGGAAAAAATGAAGGGACTGATAACAGATAGTACTGTTCCTCTGTTATTGAAGACAGCGTATAGATAGACAGCTAAAACTCACTCAACTGATAATTGAGCATAGCATACAACCTTTTTTCGTTTTCACATTTGATTCAACATGTTTTATTATAGGACATTGGACAGACAGGTTAGACAGACAAAAGTACAGATTCTGTACATCAAAGTGTCATTTGTCATCATCATGATACTAAAAGGACACCAAAGCTTGAAGCCATGAGGATCTGAGAACTGTCAGTGTGATTGCCACCCACATCACACATTGTTGAGCAGCTTTTCCAGCAAGCGGTTCTCCACGTTGATGTTTTGTCCTTCCATCATCAAGCCAACTCGTTTCACCTGCAACACCGCTTGATCCCTCAGACTTTTGGCCGGGTGTAACTGACTTGCCGTTTTCTCGCAAAGTATTCACAGACCATGTACATGGCGCACATCGGGATAAGGGATATAGCACCCAACGGTCCGAGGAGGAATACCTATAATGCAGAGACTGACCGAATAAGTCGTGATATGTCGTGTAATTTGCCTTTCGGTTATAGTAACTGTATATTTTACGAGTTTCTAACTCATCACAATGCTTCCCGGAATATGGATCATCACACTTGCACTCAGTCAGGTACTGAAAATAGAACATTGAAAAATTGAAGAACATGTAAAGGGCGTGGTATTACCGCATCAGGTGATCCATTGAAACAAACGATCTCCTCACAGAATTCACCCTTATAACCTTTCAGGCATTCTGGACAACTGAAAACAGATGGTTAGAAAACAAAACAATACGTGAGAGTTAGAAGTTTTAGTGTAGTGTTTAGTACCAAAGTACTAAAGTACTAAAGTACTAAAGTAAAGCAATAACTTGTTATCAACACAAAAATGTTATAGTATGAGTTGTTAGTTCGAAAATTTGAAATTTCAAAACATTTGAAGTTTTTGTTAACGAGGTTAGAACTCACGATCCATTCCGGTAGCGTCTGTAGCTCTGGCAATTCTTCTTCTTCTCGCAGTGCTTCCCAACATAGTCAAGTTCACATTCACAAGCTCCATCGACCGGTTTCCCGTTCACACACCTAAAAGTGAATCATCATCGGGGATTGGTACTTTGTAGCCAAATGACCACTCGACCTTTTGATTCAAGGTCTGGTATCTCTAAGAATTCCTAACTTTCTTATTTCTTACACAGGTTGCCTTCTCCGATGAGTTTTTCCTTTGTGAATCCGATGATGGTGATGGTGATGGGAATGTTCCGGAATCGAACTATCAGAGGAGGTCAAGGAGTTCTCATCAATTTCAGATGAGCCACATGTTTCGAAAAGGCAAACGGTTAGAATTCCAATGAGTAGAATTCTGGTGGTTAGTGATCCAAGACCCATATTTTACCACGCTGGAAATAAATAGATGAATTGAAAGGATGAAGTCTGAGTCTAAGCAATGAATCCTGAAAAACAGGAAGTTGAGGAAATACACAAGGACTGAGACATGGAAGGACTAATTGTGAGTGGTGAGTGATGGAATAAAAGTAGAAATTGAAATGGAATGGCAAGAAATGTTTCGAACATCAACTTGTTAATTAACAACGTCACACAGTCGGGAAAGGCCACTGATCGGTCGGGAATGGGAACTGACTGACAAAATACCTGAAAAACGGGGAGGAGACTGATCTAGAACCAATTTCGGGTGATTGACTGTAGTGTTTGATCTGAATCGATTAACGAAACAAGAGGCGAATTCGCCGAAATCACTGCTGCTATTTCAATAAATCAGTGTGGTCAAAAGAGATCGGAATGACGTCAGGAAACGATTTTCAAAGGTGATGGAATGGAAATCGAGAAGATGCAAACAAGAGATCAAACGTGAACTGAACTTTGCTTGTTTTAGTTTGTCTTGTGTCAAGAAAATGAGAAACAGGTGTAAAAAAGTGATTGGCTTTTGTGATTTGTTCATGTCGTCCTACTGTATCGGATATCACTAGAACTTCAAAAATCACGACCAAAAACGATGAAAATGCCTAATAGGATATCTAATTTGATACAGTTAGTAGGCGAATTTTCAATCGAAAAGATGATATTCAATCAAGAGGAAAAGGTGTGGAAAGGTGAGGGAGAAACACGTTTCTTGAAATGAACAAATGCAAATCAAATTGAAAAGGAAGGTGGGGGAAGTTTCCGGACACCATTCCGTCTCTCACGTAACCTATAATTATCCCTTTTTTGACTCAAAACTGCCAGAAGACACAAAGAATGGAAATTGGAAAAGTTGAACTTGAACTTGAAGTTTGTTCAGCGAGGAACACTTGAAAACGTCAATGGTTCCATCAAAACTCAGAAAACCTCAGTTTGCAGACACAGGGTGACAAGAAAAGTGACAAGAAGTGTTGTTGAAAACCTTCAGACACTCATCACGCCAAATTACCCGCAGCACTTTCGATCATTCCCCCTCACTCAAAAATGCTGGTTTTGCCCCGATTCATATGTGTTTTGTTTTTTGAAAACGGTCACTTGTAGAAGGGTAATTCATGAGTGTACTGCTAGAAAAAGGTATGTATGGAGAAAGAGAAGCAAAGGGTTGGTTGGGTGCAGGTGATTTCGTATTAATTGAAAATTTCAGAATTCTCAGAAACAAAGTGGAAAAGGAGAAAGAACATTGAACTGTTCACGAACTTTGTTTCTTTTCTCAAGCGTAACAATCGTGGTTTCTAATTTCAAAGACGGAAACTTTGTGACTTTTCCGAAGGAGTGATTGTTTGATCGCGTTGATGCGGAAGGCTAATTGGGAGAACGATCAGAGAAACAGAGAAGATAAGAATGTTCCAGGGAATGGCTTGCACATGGTACCTGAATGGGGCACAAGGAGAAGGGACCTGAAAAAAGTACTTCCAGAAGCGTCTCCTGCGTTTTTTCCAACTCCTCGTGTTCATGCCCATTCCTGTCCATGAATCCCGAAACCCTTTGATTCAGTGACTTTTGAACGCGATGCTTTGGCAATCGATATTACTACATCCTTCCTCATCAGATCACATCTCGTGGTGTATGTACGTCCGTAATCGGTCGTAGCGTATGGTGCATTTTTTCCAAACCAATCCCCCCTCTCCCATCGGCCGTCGCATCAGCCCTCATTTGGTCCCTCGCTCTGCAAGCGCTGTTTTCTAGAACGATAACAGTTTCTGCACTCCTTATCTTGGTCCGTTCGCTCGTTTCCGTTTTTTTTCCTTGTAGTTCATTTTGAACTTCCAATGCTTTTCTCGCCAGCTTTTTGTTTTCTTAACGCTATAATTCATTTTGCCAAACTAAAAGATCAGCACGACCGCTCTGCAGTATGTGTGCCCTTTTTTCGAGTAACGCAAACAGTTTCAAACTCTACTTGCCCCGTTGGTCCGTTCCCATTAGTTCTACCCCTTATCCATGAGATGGTTTTAACGCTTTTCGTGCCAGTATTCTCAACTTTCTTTGCGCGATAGTTTGCAAGATTTTTCCTCGTAGAATCCTGTCACTGCACGCTCTGTTTTTGCCATTTTTACCTCTTTTCAATGATTTTGCACACATCGTCCTGGTTTCACACTCACCGTCACAGTATTCCTGGATATATCAAAGTCTGCATCCTGTGGTATGCGTCCGCAATCGATCGTAGCGTATGGTGCAATGACCCCAAAACAATCCTCTCTCTCTCCCGAATCGGTAGTCCCAGCAACCCTCATTTGGTCCCCCGCTCTGCAACCTGTGCGCGCGCTGCCTAATGTGGGTGCAGTGTTTTCTAGAATCCAAACAGTCTCTACACTTCTTATCTTGGTCCGTTCGGCCGCTTCCCTTCTTTTCTCTTGTTGTTCATTTTGAACTTCCAACGCTTTTCTTGCCAGCATTTTATACTTTCTTTGTTCGCAAAAAATATCTCTCCACAACATAAATTCACTTCCCACTTTTTTGTCGTTTTGACATCCATTCAGTGGCATTTCTACTTCTTTGAGGACAAATATCAGCCGGATTTCATTTATCCGCTGCATTTTTGAAATGTGGATTGATTTCGTCGTAATTATTGTTTAAATCTCGTGTTTTTCTCGTGATTCTCATGATTCGCTCGATTGTTGCCTATTTCCAATTTTCAACTCTTCAGACTAGCTACAAACGGCTTCCCATGCAACAATCACAAAAACGGATGGATCCAAAGGAAGCGCCCTTGAGACCTTCTCCGCAAGATCTCTCCGCTGCCCCGTCTCCAACATCGCCCGCTGCTTGGCCGACACCTGAAGATGGCCCTTCGAAAGTGCCACTATCCACACACCTTCACTACCTCAAGATCGACATAGAAAACGGCCTCAAGAGAAGAGGAGTCGAAGTGGATCGGCTGAGGGCGATCGCAAAGGATGAGCGGAAGCATTTAAATGCTCTCAACAACGGCCTCTTCCTCCGTCGTCAGGAGCTCGATAAGCAACTGGCTGATCTCTCCAAAAAGTAAGATTCATTCAAGAATTATCATTTTTTCATGGATGGGTTTTAGATGCGATGCCGGGCCACTCAAGAACTATTTGGAAGTTCAGAGAGCTTTGGAAAGCGCAAAAAGGAACGCGGAAAAGTTTGAAAAACAATTCCTTTCAATGATGGACAGAATCAAACTGGCGTTTGATGTGCTTGAAGAAAAGGATGCAATCCTGAACGAAATTGATGTGTCAGTGGGAGAGCTTTCTGCCCTGAAAAACGAAGGCCTCAAGCTTTTCGGGTTAGTTTTTCTTTTCTTTTTTGCGGTTCAATTGAACTTTATCATTTTTCAGACTCTGCCCCGACTCAATTATTTCTGATGGAGGTCAAAGTGAAGAGTTTATCAAATTATCTGATGAACAGAAGTTCCTTATCTTTCCCGTGCCACCAACCGTTTCGCGGTCTACTCAAGACGAAGATCAGTCGACGCAGATGTATCAACGCCCCCCGCATTCATTCCCTCAACCGATCTCACCTCGTGAGGCCATGATGAATCCGGATCAAAACCAACATTATCGCAGCCCGCATCAGCAACGGAGTCCACTGCAGCTCTACTCTCAGCCAATGGCAATGATGAATCCGGGACTACATCAACAACAACAGATTTTGGAACACCGACGGGGTCCCCAACTGCCATCGCTTCCCGTTGGAACAGTGTTCCCGGTTCCGTTGGTAGTTCTTCCGAACTCGACCGAGCCGCGGTTGACAGTCCCGTTTCCTTTTGGAACTCCAGGAAGTCCGATGTCGCCAAAGGAAAAACTCGATAGACACCGAGTTCTGGTGCCCCAACATATGGTCGGCATGATGGAGTTTCAGAAACAGTGCGATGTTCCGGTTACCGACCTGCCCCCAAATCTTCAAGACGGAGCACTTCAGTTCTATCACTCGCAGGGACGTAGCCAGGAGCCGCACAGTCTGCCGTACGGTGATTGGTCCCCGGCACCGCAAAACATCGTGGAACGAAGGCAGCTACAACAACTGGAGCAGCAGGTGATATCCGCTCTGCAGAACTTGGTTGGAATGGACACAGGCCCAACTGATGACGTGGATGACGGGCTAGGAGGAGAAGCTCAGGAACGAAAGGCTGAATGATCTTCCCACAATTCCACCCCTCGTTGAAGACAAATCTCCCACCTTCTGAATGTCTTTCCCGGCCACTTGCTCTTTCCCGTACTTTTAAGACTCCCAACTTTTTCCAATCTAATCTTTTGTTTTTCACACTTCACACATCACCGGTACCTTGCCCTCCGAGTGATGTATCTTTCACATATTTGAATTTTTGTTTTTTGGGGATTGGCGGTACCTGGCCGCCGTCAATCCCAGTTGCATTTTTATCACTTTGTTCACCTAGGCTTATGACAAAACCATTGACCCCTTTTGTTGAATGATTTTTTTGTTTTTTTTTTATTTTTTATTCCCCATCCCCCTCAATCATTCATCGGAACTGACGGCTAATTCTCCCGTCAGTTCCTAACATTATCTACTAATGATTCCTGTAAATGCACAGTTATCCCCTCTCCCACATCATTTAATGTTTCTTGTTATTGTGATAATCTAGGTTTTGTTTTCGGGATTGGCGGTACCTGGCCGCCGTCAATCCCAGCCACCTTTCACTTATTTAGTCCCCGTAGCACTGACGGTTTTCCCATCAGTTCTTCAAATCATTGCTAATTCTTTATATTTCATTTCCCCTTCCACACGTTTTGAGTTTTATTTAGATTTAACATCTGTACAGTGTTTGGTTTTCCGGGATTGGCGGTACCTAGCCGCCGCCAATCCCATTTTCATCCTTCTTATCTCCCTCTCGTAACATTTTATAGTCATTCAGTGTTTCAAACTCTCCAACTGTCGATTAACTGTCCCATTAGTTGCATGTATCCTCTACTAACAGTTCTTATAATCAGCCCTTTCACCCAACTACCTTATATGTATTTGAAGCGACCTTATCGCGAGAAGGTCCATCTTTCAAATGAAAATAAAATGGGCTTTAAGGTAATCAATGTTTTATCTTCATCAGTTCGGGTACAAAACCATTCCATTGAATTTCAAACTATTCAAACCCTTCAATTCTCGGGAATTACATTGTCGACAATCCGTTTCTCTTATAGTTCCACGAATCGTCGATGTGACTGTAAATAGAGTAGAAAAACTCTATTTCCACTCAATCCATTCAATTTCTTTCTTTTCATTTCTGCCAATTGCCGTTTTCCCAGGAATCGGTTCATTGTAAGTAAAAGCCTGATATCAGACCCACCAAGCAGACGTTCTATACGCACAGCTGAATGACTGCTACAGTATGACTGCAAGCGTGTCGAGACTACTTAAATAGCCAAATCCTGCATATTTTTCAGTTTTTGACGTGCATTCAATTCAATTTCTTTAATTTCTTCGATTTTCACTTCGTTTCTTGTTCGCCCTCTCGACTGGATTTGTTACCCGGAATTAAACCAGCCTGACGACTGTGCCACATGAAACCGCATCGTTTGCCTAGGCGAAGATTCTCCTATGATCTTGTACTTTGACCCAATCGCGACTCTGAATGCATTGTTTGCAATCAATAATACTGCAGCGTTCCTGAATAGATCCAAGCCTGCATCTTTTGGTGTACGTCCGCAATCGGTCGTAGCGTATGATGCATTTTTTCCAAAACAGTCCACCCTTCCCCGCATCGGCCGTCTCAGCAACCCTCATTTGGTCCCTTGCACTGCCTGATGTGCGCGCGCTGTTTTCTAGAAGGCGATCAGTCTCTACACCTTTTATTTTGGTCCGTTTGTCCGTTTCCGTTCTTATTATCTTGTTGTTAATTTCGAACTTTCGAAGCTTTTTTGCCAGCATTTTATACATTTTTTTGCACTATAGTCCGCAGAAAATATCTTTCCACGACTGTTTCAGGTTCCATTTATCTCATCGTTTTGAAATCCATTAAGTGACATTTCTACTGCTTTGAGGACCGGATTTTATTTTTTCAATTGTCTGCTGCATTTTTGAAATGTGGTTTGGTTTCGTCGTCATTATTTTTCACATTTTGTCTTTTTTCTCGTGATTTTCATGATTCACTTGAGTGTTGCCTATTTCCAATTTTCAACTTTTCAGGTTTGCCGATTATCATGCTCTCCAAAGAATCACTCTCCCGTACGGATTCGAGCAAGGTGCCTTCAAGATCTGCTCATTCGTCACCCGCAGCATGGCGGAACGATGGTCTTTCGAACGTGTCTCTCGCCACGCGACTGTTTTATCTGAAGTTAGACATCACGAACGGGTTCAAGAAAGGAATCGACTTCACTGCGTTGAAGGATATTGCAACGGAGGAGCGGAAACAGCTGATGACTCTAAACAACGACCTAGTCATTCGAAATCACGAGATTCACCAGAAACTGTCTTCAGCCTACAATGAGTAAGTTTCAATCAAAAATCTATAATTTGTCATGGATGGGTCTCAGGTGCGACGTTGAGCCTCTCAAACACTACTCGGAGGTTGAAAGAGCTCTTGCAAGCACACGACGGCAAAAGGCGAAGTTTGAAGAAAGTTACCGTGCGTTGATGGGAGAGATTGACCAGGCCTTCAAGATACTTGAAGAAAAAGACAACATATTGGAGCAAATAGATGCGTTGATGGAAGATTTGCAAGGCTTGAAAATGGAAGGTCTTCAACTCTTTGGGTTAGTTGCTTTTTCTCTTACGGTTTAATCAAACTTTATCATTTTCAGAGACCTCCCTGACAAGAAGTCCTTTATCGAAGCACAGGACGAAGAATATCAAGGGTTGTCGGATGAGCTGAAGTACCAGATTTACGCCACACATGAAAATCCTGTCGCCCAACAGGAACAAGATCCGTGGACATCAATGAATCCGCCTCCACCTCAGCAACATCAGCAGCAGCATCAGCAACAGGGTCAAATGTATCTGCCACCACTACTGACTCCGATTCCAGTGGCAGGAGTTATTCCTGCCCCTCAAATGTTGCTGCTAACACCGGAAAAGGCGCAAAATCACCCACACCTGGCTCCTCTCACACATCACCTTTCGCCGCAGGAACTTCAAGTATCCTTTGCTCCAGTCCCGATGTTGCACCAGCGACAACTGATAGCAGTGCCAACAGTGCCCGTGCCATTCTCCCCTTCTCAAGGAATGTCCCCACAACAATTGATCCGTCGAGACCGCGTTCTGCTGCCTCCACATCTCATCGGATCGGTAGCGATGACACGTCAATGCCCAGTCCCGCTCAGTGAATTGCCACCACGAGAACGGGAAGAAGCAAGGAGATGGCTTATTTCGCAAGGAATTCGCAACCCGAACACCTTAATGTACGGTGATTGGTCTCCAGCTCCGCAAAACATTGTTGCACTTCAAGAGCTCCAAAGACTTGAGATTACCACAATGATGGTTCGTGAACATTCGAATAGACTGGCAAGACTACAAGAGGGACACGTTCATGGTGGACGAGGAGGACACGAGGATCATGGTCAAGCAGGACAAGTGGAAGGTGGTCGTGGAGGACGAGTGGATGGTGGTCCTGGAGGACATGTGCAGTTTGGTCGAGGAGGACTAGCTCAGGAACGACAGGATGGAGAATCTTCCCACAACATACCTAAACACCGCCGTTGAATCGAAATCTTCTTGTTTTTGTCTTTTCCCACCACTGCCCTATTCCAAACTTTCAACACTTTCCATTCCCAATCCACCTATTATTCTATCCAAACTTTGTTTTCTGGGGGGATTGGCGGTACCTAGCCGCCGTCAATCCCAACCTTTTTACCTCGATTTAGTATTTTCTGTGCCCCCCGCCCTTATTCATCTTTTGGGATTGGCGGTACCTAGCCGCCGCCAATCCCAACCTTTTTACCTTTATTCAGTTTTTTTTGTGCCCCCTGCCTCCTTTGATCTTCTGGGATTGGCGGTACCTAGCCGCCGCCAATCTCAATCTTTTTACCTCAATTTAGTATTTTTTGTGCCTCCGCCCTATTTTTTCCCGGGATTGGCGGTACTGAGCCGCCGTCAATCCCATATACACTTGACTAGGTGTTCCTCTCCCCCTACCATAGATGCTCTAAGCCTTACTTCCTTATTTTGTGATTGATCGCCCTCTCTATTATATTCATTAGATCTGACGGCTTCCTCTCCCGTCAGATCTAAATACTCACTTATTCGTGTAGAATCACCAACTAACCTAACTACTAACTAATTTGAAACATTATTTGAACACAAGTAGAATTCCTCCAAATAGTTTATTTATTGAAAATAAAAGGATTTGAAGGCGACCATTGTTTTATCTTTATCAGTTCAGGTACAAAACCAATTCATTGAATTTCAAACCATTCTTTTTCCTGGGATACTTTACCTCCGTCAATCTCAAAAAAAGATGATGTTGGAACTCAAATTCTTCGACTCTCGGAAAGTAGAATAATTTTGCTTTTGGTTTAGTAAATCAATTTTCTCTGTTTCCATCATTGGTGGTGTTCAAGTTCAATCCAAGCTTAGAATTGTTCTTCTTTGCAGTTGTCTTCATTCCCATTCATGCTAATGAATCCCAAAACCCTTTTATTCAGTCGGTCGTAGCGTATGGTGCATTTTTTCCCCAAAACAGTCCACCCTTCCCCGCATCGGCCGTCCCAGCAACCCTCATTTGGCTACCCCCGCTCTGCACTCTGCGCGCGCGCTGTTTTCTAGAGCACGAACAGTCTCTACACCTCCTATCTTGGTGCGTTAGTCTGTTTCAGTTATTTTTCTCTTTTTGTTCATTTTCGTGCCATCATTTTATTTTTTCTTCGCACTATAGCTGTGTTCTCGAGCCAGATAACCAGCAAGATATGAAAATTGGAAAGCAAATGGATGAAATGTCCAAACAGTTTGTTTTTCTGCTGGCAGCTCGTCAGTTCATTTTTTGCACAAATCGATAAAGTCTGAACTTTATCCATCCTTTCTGAATCGTTTTCTCCAAAGCGACTAGCACAGATACTCTTTTTTGGTGCGCCGATACGTTTTCTTGAATGCAAAGTCTCTTCTAGTTTCTCATACACCGTTTCTGATTCCGTCGGTCCGTTTCCACTAGTTTTCTTCTTTTCTAAAATTCTAAACGTCACAAAATCTCTTATTTTACCAAAATCTTCCCCAGTGGGCGATTTAATGTTTATGTATCCCAAACCCCTTCGCTGATAATTTATGTGTTTCTTGAACCCAATGTTTGCAATCAAAACCATTACAGTATCGATTGATAAATCAAAGCCTGCATCTTTTGGTGTACGTCCGCAATCGGTCGTAGCGTATGGTGCATTTTTTACCCAAAACAGTCCACCCTTCCCCGCATCGGCCGTCACAGCAACCCTCACTTGGTCCCTTGCACTGCCTGATGTGCGCGCGCGCTGTTTTCTAGAAGGCGATCAGTCTCTACACCTTTTATTTTGGTCCGTTAGCTCGCTTCCATTTTTCTCTTGTTCTCTATTTTAAACTTCCAACGCTTTTCGTTCCAGCATTCTCTGCTTTCTTTGCGCTTTGGTTTTTGCGCAAGCCATAAGACTAGCAAGATTTGAATATCAGAAAAACAAGGGATGAAACGTCCGAAGAGTTTCTTTGAGAGTTTTCAAAAATGCAAACAGTCTAATCAATTTTCCACCACACCGTTTCTTATTCCGTTGTTCCGCTCCCACTAGCGTTCTGCTAAAACGTTGCAGTTCGTATTGATAGATCAAAGTCTGCATTCCGTGGTGTACGTCCGCAATCGGTCGTAGCGTATGGAGCATTTTTCCCCAAAACAGTCCTCCCTCTCCAGCATCGGCCGTCTCAGCAACACTCATTTGGTCCCTTGCACTGCCTGATGTGCGCGCGCGCTGTTTTCTAGAGGGCGATCAGTCTCTACACCTTTTATTTTGGTCCGCTAGCTCGCTTCCATTTTTCTCTTGTTCTCTATTTTAAACTTCCAAAGCTTTTCGTTCCGGCATTCTCTGCTTTCTTCGCGCCATTGGTTTTTTGGCAATCAATATCACTTCAGCATTCCTCGATAGATCAGAGCCTGCATTCCGTGGTGTACGACCGCAATCGGTCGTAGCGTATGGTGCATTTTTTCCCAAAACGGTGCACCCTCTCCCGCATCGGCCGTCCCAGCAGCCCTCATTCGGTCCCTCGCACTGCCTGATATGCGCACGCTGTTTTCTAGAGTGCCATCAGTCTCTATCTTTACTTGTCCCGTTCCCATTAGTTTTACTTTCTATTCCGTGACATGTTTCTAGCGCTTTTCTCGACAGCTCTTTCAACTTTCTTTGCGTCAAAGTTTGCAAGATTTCTCCTCACACAATCATGTCACGGCGCCTTCTGATTTTCCCATTTTGACCTTTATTCAATGATGAATCCTAGAGTAGGTTTGGCAATGCTATTCTCTGTTTTTGCCTATCCAATTATCTGTTTGTTCTGAATTCTGACTTGCCCGTTTGATTTGCCCGTTCCTCGCAATCTTTACATGATTTTCTTTGTTTATTGTTACCTATCACCGTCAATTCCCATTCTTTTAGAAATGGATCCACGTGTCAACGCCAACTTTTCGCCAGCTAAACGCCACCGATCTGCTGCTCACCAAGATGCTGCGCCGTCATCTCGTTCTTCCTCCTCTCAATCGGCTGTCCCTCTCCGGACTCGAGTCCTGTTCCAGTCACAAGACCTGTTAAGAGGTCTTCAGGCGCTCGACCTCAAAGAGGAGTCTCTCTCCAGCCCGAAGATCGGTGATGTCGGCTTCACGGAAAGTATGATTCAATCGGCCCAGTCGCAACGCAGCCAAACCCACCAACTCAAAATCGCTATCGATTCAAGACGCGCCGAACTCATCCGGATCATCGCAAGAGCAAGCCAACAGTTAGTTTGAATCTTCAAGTAATTATTCTCATTAATTACTTTCAGGAATGAAGTAGCTGGAGTGTCGGATCACGATGACATGAAGGAAGCAATGAAGGTTGTTAGGCAGCGTGAGAAGCAGTGTTTGGAAGAGCTCGAAGCAGTTCAACGCGTTCTCACTGAAATGGACTCTCTCCTCGATCAAAAGGACCTCGTATTAGATGGTCTGCAGACAAAAACAGACGGACTTCACCGAGTGAGGCTTCAATCACGAAAAAAATATGAGTAAGTTGATATTCTTTTCTCTAGAGTATTGGTTGAACCGTTTTTCTTTCCAGTGTCGATCCAGTTGCCCCCCGAGCCCCACTCGGATCTTCTGTGCGCAGCCAAGGATACTCTCAGAACGACCAACTCCAGCCTGTAACTCATCGTGGAGTTTACACAGAGGCTTCGGCTCAAGGGATTTATCAGGAGGACCATGCTCAGCAGCTAGCTCTTCAAGTTCCTCAAATGGCGGTCCAGGAAAATGATCCACAGCCGTGGATTCCGCTGCCGGACAGTCATCCGATGGACCAATCGCTGCAGCTCGTTTACGTACCACTAGCCAAACTGTTCCAGTTCGGCGAGGTTTGCGACGATCACCGTCGACTGTGCCATCAGCTGATTGAGAAGAATCATATGGAGGTCCAAAAGTCGACGCCGCTGCTTGGATTAAATATTGCCCGCGCGGTCGTTCCGGTGAATCAACTGAGACCCTACATCGTTCCGGAAGGTATACCAATGGGACCGAAACCCATAATGATAGAATACGAAGAAGATTACGTGCCTCGGACACCGTACGATGCAATCTGAGGGAACAACTAAAACTGAAGAACAATTTGTTCATGTTTATCCTGTTTTCCCCCTTATCTCGTCGTCTCCACTCGTTTCTCCTTCACCCCACCCTCTTTGTGATTCCAATTCAAGTTCATCCACTATGTTATCTCTAAATTCTTGTTGAATTATTTGTATGTGGTTTATTTTTCCCCTGAACTGACGGTACCCTCATCCGCCGTCAGTTCATCGATTGTACTTCATATTTTTAGTGTTTTTAGTGAACTGACGGCACTTGGCCGCCGTCAGTTTATCAATTGTGTCTTATAGTTCCTGTACTTCTGGTGAACTGACGGTACCCTCATCCGCCGTCAGTTTATCGATTTCACTTGATATTTGTAGGGTTTTTAGTGAACTGACGGCACTTGGCCGCCGTCAGTTTCACAATTGGGTCTTATGGTTCCTGTATTTTTGTGGAACTGACGGTACCTTCATCCGCCGTCAGTTTATCGATTGTATCTCGTATTTGTAGTGTTTTTTGTAAACTGACGGCACTTGGCCGCCGTCAGTTTATCAATTGTGTCTTATAGTTCCTGTATTTTTGGTGAACTGACGGTACCTTCATCCGCCGTCAGTTCACACATTTTCTCACTAACCATTTCATGTATAATAGTACTAACCGTTTTCTCACTAACCATTTTCATGTATTATTATATTAACTCACTCACCTTCTTCATGTATGATAGTTTTTCTTGTATTTTAAAAACCTCTCTAATCTTCCCCAAGAAAACTTCTTGTAAATAAAAAAGAGGTTAAGAAAATAATCTTGCTATTTTTTCAAATACAAAGCCATTCCATTAGGTCCCAACCTGTCTCTGACTATTGGAAGAAAGAAATCTTCTGAAAATAGTTCTGCCAACTCTATTGGTTTTCCTCCTACCTGTTCTTCAATATGTACTTGAATCCTGCGTTCACTCCCGTACCAGACAGACTCCATCCATCACAGGTTCCCGGTCCCTTTCCAAAACTCTTTGCCAACAGCTATGAATATTTCAGTGTCCCTCGAACGTGGCGTGTTCCGAACAGCAATTAGCATGTTTTTGCGATCGGAAATAACTGGGGAGAAGAGAAATGTCGCTGATTGTCACTGATTGTCACTGATTATCACTGATTACAATGCAGTACGTACTGATTACCTATTGATAGATCTGTTGCTGATTTTCAAGCCAAGAGGTCAGGGAAATACCAAGTGCAGATCCCTAACGCTCAACTTCTACAAAACTTCTTGTCCTTCTCTTCTTCTGTCTTTCTTACATGAAAAAAAGAAGAAAATGAGAAAAAAACGTCACATTTCCGCTTGTGCATAATTCCGTTCCATTCCTTCTCACTCCACACGTCAACATCTTCTTTGTTTTCAGTCGTTCCCATCTTTCCCCCCATTTGCATTCTCCCCGGAAAACCGATCATGCTCCCCTCACCCACTCAATTCATCAATCATCTGTAATTTCTTTCATCCTTCCCACTGTCATGCATTTATGAACACAAGAAACGCGAAAGTTGGGAGTGTTTGCATTGACGGCACGTAGGAAGCAAATCCGATTCGAAATGGACAGGAAAAAACCAAAAAACGGCATGGAAAACGGGGAGGATGAGAGAGAAATGGGATAAATTCAAAACAAAACAAAACGCGCAAACAATTCGCAATTGTTTTATCCGTTTGAACAGGTGCATCTAGTTTCGCAAGAGTTGTTCTGTTTGGC
>LR539462.1:572305-670754 GCA_900536315.3 Caenorhabditis becei
TCCTGCCCCAAAAATCCAAAACATTCCCTTCGTCCTTCATGTAATATAGATGCTATTCTATTTCTATTTATACCCCCACATTCTCTTCCCTTGAACAAAATTAATTAGATTTTCTTCGCAAAGGTGAATGCAATTTTTCAAACTTCTCCTCCTCCTCTGTTGACCACTTTTTCCAAGTTTTTGCATTTTCCAGGCCCTCCACTTCTTCATTTCCCCTTGCCGCGTGTCAGTGTCCAACCTGCCCCTGCCACAAGCATCAAATGACTTCAGAATGAAGGTGAGTCACGGGGTCTCGAGCAAAAACAAGACTAATGAATCAAGTTTGCATATGTACTTCATTACGTAGACCTCAACTCATGTTTGTGACCGTGTGGAATTCACTCTCATAACAATAATATTTACGGGAAGCTGCGCTTCTCCAGGTTCATAATTCCTCTATTCACCTATCTATATAGAGCTAATCTTAACTCGGTCTCAGCTTGTTATTGGTATAGGAAAGGTGATTTCTGAGGTATTCATAACCAAATATACCTCTTTTTTCCAGTTATTGAGAGTGTTTTTGACGGGAAGCAGGTGAAAAGTGTTATCTAGATTGACAGGGGTTTCCAGAATAGAGCACATTTCACGGTATTCTTGTTTTCCAGTTTTCCAGGAGCTCATTCATGTCTAACAAAAACGATCACTTTTCGCCAATTGCGTCCGTTTGAAAAACATGTTGTTCTCATCAAAGTTTCACTCTTCTAATCCAGATCCTCTCCTTTTTTATTAATGACTTGGCTGGATAGATAATCCATCTCATCTGACCTCGAGGAATCCTGATTTTGGATGAATTTGGTTCTTGACTCCTGACCAATCGGAAAACATCTTTATTAGGTTTCCATTGCTCTTTCCCTTTAATGGCGTTAATGTAGAGTGTCGTCTATAGTATTTTTGCGTTCCTTCGTTTTTCTTCGCCGTTCTCATTACGATTGTGGGAGCATGCGAATGAGCTGAGCCGAAAAGCCAAAACCAAACTGGTCTGGAAATACAATTTGGGCCAACCAAAAGCTCCGCTTTTTCCTTTTTTCCCTTCTTTTTTCTGGAATTTTCGTTCAAGGCCTCGTCTTGTCAATCGCATGAACAAAACCCGCTAATCCGAGAGATTGAAAAACGGAAATCGAAAAATAAAAGCCTTACGTGCTTCCTACGTCAAAAAACCCCCAAAATCTCTTCATTTCCCCTCAAAAATTCTGCGCATTTTTGAATTTCCGATTTCTCTCAAAAATAGACACACCGGTGGTTTTTCGTGGTTTGACGTGTACGTATGTCATGTGCTCTGAAAAAATGAAGAGATAGAAGAACATAATTAATGGACACGCTACACGCTATCTTGCACTTCATCTTTCTAGAAGGTTCCAGACCGCAAACCAGTTTTCAGTTTCCAGACGGAAATAGGACCGTTTTGCAGAAAAAAAACCTTTGATTTTATCTTTGTTCCACATTTTTCCCATTCCAAACTTTCATTACCCAAACAAGACCATCAATGACGCCGATTGCTCTCCCGCACTGCTGCCTTATCAGTTTCGAAATTATCACACTCTTTTCCGTTTCCACATAATCGATATGCCGATGTCTGAACAAGTTCACTTTTATTCTACAACTTTTCAAAACACCCGCTTAACCTACTTCCCCATTTCCCCTGTGATGTCATTTTTTCCGCGTTTTTTCAATAATTTGCCGTTTTCCAAGCAGCATGGGCGTAGTTGAACGATGGGTTTAATTTCACTTCTCCCACAAGCGTCCAATTCCCTCAAGGCATTCTTTGGGACAATGTCTTCAAGATGGATGAGCAGAAGAGAAAAAAGTTCGCATCACCAAGAAGGGCCCTCTTTTTGTTCCTTTTCCGCACTGATCTTTGATGCGAAGCACAAGATTTTCGGAATCTTAGAATCCGCTCTTATGAATCCCATTGACCAGAAACTCCGGGTCCGCAACGCTTTTGTTCGTTGGATTCCCGGATACTAGAGCCAAATTCTCAGAAGCTGAGGCTAAATGACGTCCCGTAGAGTTGCCAGCTGATTTTCCATAACTCTGATACACTCAGATCCCCCATTTCCTGTTTTTCCCGGAATGGATTCGAATGCGGAAGAAGGGGAGAAGTAGGTGGACGAAAATAAAAACTTCTTCTCCGTCTTGAGCAGCAAGACGAAAGGTCACAGGATTTTCTTGCTCGAGAGCATGCTCGAGGTGTGTGTGTAGGCGGCAAGTGGGATTAGTTGTGCCAAGTTGTCCATGCTCATCTTTGAGGTCGGCAAATCTCTTTGGGATTATATGTTCCGAGAGGATGAGTGGAATGGAATAATAAGTGATGTTATCGTTCGCGATTTGTACGATTCTTTTCCTCAAATCCCACAGGTTAACACCGACTGATACGGGCGGCTCAGGCCATAACACCGTGGGCCTAACACTCTGTTCCCACATGATGTGCGTCATTAGAAAGTGCTCTGAAAATGAGTAACAGACAGACACATTCGCCTTTTTTTTCCCATCACAGCACACATCACACAATAAGTAATAACTACTTGCATCACCGTCCAACCTGATTTCCGCTAGGTTTTGGTTTCTTCATCTCTCGTGAACCGCGCTCTGATCATGAGATCATATACAGCTGAAATATGCATTAGAACAGCGCCTGTCCTTTCCCCTCCACGCCCCTCGAGAGGACTTTTAGGAATTCCACACACTAATGAGGTTGATGCACTTTCCTCATTTCTGCCTTTGTCACACCCTATCCTGTCACATGCTTTTGCAATTAGCATCATTTCCATTTAGACTAGTGGTCTTACTCAGAAAAACCGAGAAGGAACGTGCGGAAAGTGAAGTCCTTCCGAAAATAGCTTTCTTACGTCCCCGCACTTTCAAGAAGGCTTTCTCAGTCACTCCTGACAACCGTGACAGAGTGGACCCTTCACCGCTTTACGGCCATAAACTCAAGTTTTACGAGCGCAACTCAGGCTTCTCGTCATGCTCATAAAAAATAGTTTGCTCTTGCTTTCCTGGAAGGCTGTTGGGGAGCAGGGCACGAGTGCCTAATACGATCATGCGCCTTTTCCTATGCGATTCGATGGATTGGATTAGGGGCATGAAGTTAAGTGTTGAGCGTATCGGTTTGATTATGAACGCATTGGTTCTTGAGAGGAATTTGGGAGGATGCAAGTAGAAATTTCTGGAATTGGATGTAGCAGAGACCAGACTGATCCTGTTTTCCCTTATTCTGGTAGACTGCAAAAGACCATAAAATTCGAGATGAGCTCGCCAGAGGATCATGTCTAATCATTGAATCCCTCTGCCTTCAACAGACATCGGATCCCTCTAGTTCTTCTATTTGCTCTGTTTTTGCTCCAATTTGTTGACGGTTACAGAAAGAACAAAAATCTAGAGAAAGTACACCTAATAAGCTATAAATTGTTTGTGACCGGTTGTTTTCCTGCTTTTCCCGGCTTCATAGCCCCTTTTCCCTCAAGATCATTGGTTTCCTCTGGGTCCCGTGAAAAACGGCAACATGCTTGCAACAATAGCTGAAATGAAAGTCAAACAAACCCTAAACCGAAACCAAACCCATAAACCCCCTCAAATATCCTTAATGAAACAAGCGCTGTTGCCCACTTGTGTATGTGAGAGGACCCTCTTTCTAGATGATGATGACGGGCTCCGTCGTCTTAGCATTTCTCTTTGTCACGAGATCCGTTTTCTGTGCCGGCGCCGCCGCTCTTTTCTTTCCGTCTACTTGTATGCCATGCATATATGTCATTGCCCCGGGACCCTTCTTTTCGGAGCCTCTCAACCGCTCAGGCTCAGATATTGCCTTCAGGCGTTTTTGCCGTCTGTTTTCTCGCTGCTTTGCCATCGGGTCTTTGCTTCCCGCGCAAGAGACTGCGCGGGACGAAGAGCCGCTAGAAAACGGCGAGCGGCGACTGAAGACGTTGTGCTGAATGCATTTGCGCGAGCGAAGCGGGCCCGCCTCTTCTCCCCCACGCACGTCATCCGAACCAACGAGAGAGTGCTTGCAGATGCGTTACCGAACCTCAGACGACGAGAAGCCGGCGGCGACGACGACGACGCGAGCCGATTCGCAGGCCCGCCTCTCAACTTCGGCGAGCTGCCGTCGAGCAACTAGCACCACTCTTCGGCCCTCATACGGGATGGGCATGTGGCGAGCCGTTGCGTTGCTCGCTTGCCTCACTGCCACCACACAAGCCGCACTCTTCACAGGTGAGTCATGGGAACGGGCGAGTAGAGGGAGGGGACATCACAATTTGTAGTCGTTCGCGGGAAAAAAAAAACTTTTTGTGGTTTCTGTTTTACACATTTCGCACTCAGTAGTCAGAATCTCTTCCCGTTGCATCTCTTTTTAGCTGCTCTTCTAACTGAATCATTCTTGTCTGGCGAATCGAAATTCGTGAAGCCTGCAAGTTCAAATCTAGCTTCCTTGTTATTCCTTTCTTCTTCTTCTTCTATCCAAAGCCTGTGTCAACGTCATTCTGACTTTGACTTTCTTGGGTTTTTTCTATGTTTTCGCATTTGCCAAAGCCAAATGAATTCTGAGAATGACAGGTGCAGTTTTCCTGACATTTACCACACTTTTTTCTCATTTCATTTTCCACCTGCACTCACTCACTCCTACGCCTGAAAAATTCCGATAGAGGAGTGCAAGCGTCTCATTGTCATCAAGCAAAGCGCCCTTTGCCTGACGCCACATCTCATTAGGACAAGAGGCTCAGCAGAGCGGAGCCGCACGATAGCTCTCTCACATGACTCATCCGGCGCCGCTGATTGGATGAATAGATACAGAAGGGGATGAAAAGAAAGAAAAACGAAAAACGAAGAAGAAGCATGCCGCTGCTAATATGCTTGTTGCTATGCCTCATTATTTTGTATCTAGATTGAGATTTGTGCAACCACTGGCAGAAAACGCTTGCGAAAAAAATGCGCATTGGGTTTTGACTTGATCTTCAAGCTCAGTCAAGATAAGCTACTTCCATGCTCTTAGTCACGGCTTAGCGCGACATGGCCCCGTTCAGACAAAAAATTGAAATCGGAGCTTGCCCCATAGAACGAGACCGTTGACTCAAGAGGGGGCGAGAAATTGAATTCCTTTCATTCTTTCCATTCATATTTCATGGCTCACGCAGCAAAAAAACTTGTTCCCTTTTGAGTAGAGTAACTTGGTGCATCAGAATAGGCGAAGCGTGAAAGCATTTTCTTATGACTCTTTCGTTATAGTTACTTTCCATGCGAAGCGAAAATGACAATTCTGAGGTGAGCATTCTGAAAGGGAGAAAAAGGCTAATGGGGGAAGGAAAGGCAATCCTTCTCTTTGAAGAGAAAAGACAAAAACACAAGTCTCCACACTAGTTCATTATTCATTCGAACCACTCCGGTGCGTGATGCTAATTGCATTTTTTCTAGAAGGGGAAAGAAGAAGAAAAGGGGTCTCACGAAAAAAATTGTCTTACAGAAGGTGGTGCGGTCCTGAATGGTCAGGCTAACAAAGCCAACAAAAATGTCGAACTTGTGCACGATGAGAAACAAGTTAACAACGAGGACGAGGTTGTTGGTGGAGGTCAGACAGAGATAGTGACGCATTCTTTTCAGAAGTACTACTTCCGCGAGAATCCGAAGGAGGAACAATACCCGAAGCTCGAGGAAGAGTACTTGGAGTCCATGATCGAGGAGATGAACCGGAACCGGCTTGAGGACTCGCCCAACGGATATCAAAGTCCTACTCCGGAGGAGTGGGAAGCTTATAGTCAGTGGTTGAATGAGGTAGATCAGCAACGGAAGGCGCGGGAGGAAAAAGAAGCTGCTCAGAAGGCTCCAGCTCCAGCTCATCAAGCTGAGCAGCCAGCATCAGAGCCGTTCGACTTGGATGATCTGCTCAGAGGTAAGGGCATGTTTTCCATGGGCTTCCTTGTTTTTCCGTGTTCTGTGTTTTTTCCAGTTTTTCAGTTTTCCAGTTTTTTCAGCGTTTCCCTCCCTCTCTTTTTCCCATTCCCCCACCCATTTTATGGTGTATGCATGTATGGGGGTTCTGGGAGACACATACACAAAAAACTGGGAGAAAAAGAGTTTTTTCGTGCGGCGTGTCGTTCATTTCTAATGATTAGAAGAAGAATAGACAGACACAACAAACAGTTGAGTGGGTGGCGGATGATTGTCTCAATTCACATTAAGTGATCCCAAGGGAGTGTTTTGATTGGCTCGCCAAGCCGTTTACAGGAATCGCTTCTTGTTTTGCCAATTACCAGAAATCACCAGTGTGAAAACTGAACTTTGGTGGGGACAATAGTTTTCTGGGAAATTGGCAAATTAGATGATGTGGGATGATGTGAGTGATTACCGGCCCGAATGTTTTCTTGATCTTCTCAAGCTTGACCAAAACCAAACTTTGCCATCGGCAAACCGAAACCGAAAACCGAGCCGGCAGAATATTCCGAAAAGCGCGTGCCATGCTCCATAGATGACGTGAGAGCGGCTTAAAAAGTTGATGTTGTGCATGCCTTTCTCTCTTCTTTTTCCCTTCTTTTCATGCCCAGAGGAAGTCACATTTCCTGGGCAAAAGCGGCGCAAATTACGGAGAAGAGCGAGGCAAGGGCAAAGATGTGCTGGCTGGATTACGTGATTTCCAGGAAATCGAACTCATTCGCCTCATTTCCGGAGGCAGTCGTTTTGTTAGATCTAGAGATAGAGATATAGCTAGATCCAGGTCTCACAGATCTATTTACTTGTGACAAAAAGAGAAGAACTGGGGAAAAAGACATACTAAAGAACCGCGTGACTATCCAGTTTATCTGCTAAATAGCTTATAATTGAGTTCATTTGAAAGAGAGGAGCATTTTGGGTTGAGCACACACACATACACACAGCCTTCAAAAAAATGACGTTTTCAGGCGAGCTGATGCTCGAGGAGGAGATCGCCAAGGAGTCGGAGCTGAAACAGGCTCAGCAGAAGCTCGCAAAGGAGACCCAGGCCGCCAAGGTCAACGTCGAGTCGCTCGAAAGTGCGATGCAGACGGCGACCGGTGAGCCACAGGTCCCCCAGAAAAAGGGACAGAACGAGTTCGTCTCGTTCGTCGAGCCAGAGCCGCAGCCAGCCAAGCAGACCGTCTCCTCGCAGTCCATCGACAAACGTCGTCTTGCCACCTCGGCCGAATACTCTGGAAATGCTCCCAGATACAGCAGCAGCAGCCTCTTGCTTCTCGGTACTTGTGATCTCTGAGATTCTCTTATTTTCTGTTTTTTGTAGCTGTCGGAACCGTCATGTGTGTCGGACTCGTCGGAACCGTCGCTGGAGGAACCTACTACTACAAGTGAGCAATCGGAGTCTTGTTTTTCATCATCTCGATTCCTTTTTCAGCAACCGCCGTCGTACCGAGACCCCGGATGATGGAGAGTACGCTCCGTACGCTGGAACTGGACCCGGATTCCGCAAGAACAAGGTAGCGTGACTAGGCTAATCCATTAGTGCGATTGGGGGATTATGAAAGTGATGTGATTAATATTCAAATGGCGTGGAGTGCATGAAAAAAGAGCATAGAATAGCGGGATCTGTCCGGAAGCGAGGAGGCAAAGCATCTCTGGTTTTTTTGCAGGGAAACAAGGGAGACGAGACTCTGGCCTACAAGGCTCAACTCCACCAGTACCAACAAGCCAAGCAGAAGATCATCTGCGGCGAGGACGCCCCCGGAATCATCGAATCCGACGGAGAGGATGGCGCGGACGAGGAGAACAACTACAGTGTCTACGAATGCCCGGGTCTTGCCCCCACCGGTGACATCGAAGTTTGCAACCCGAACTTCGCTGCTCAGCCTTAAAATCTGGTGTCCGATGTACATATCGGCGCAACATTGTAAATTAACATTCCCCAGCCGTCTCCACTAATTCTCCCCTTTCCCCTTCCCCAAATCAGGTCTGAGCCCCCTGATGTCACATTACCTCTCTAGACATCTCGAAAAACTGAAAAACGCACAAAAAAAGCCCCCCTTTAGAATTTCATTTACACATAAAATCAGCTAAAATCCACCACCACCACCTTCCTTCCTTCTTTTCTGTCCCCTTTTCTTCTTGAAATTCTCTGACATTTAACATCATCAGTCCGTCCGTCAACATTACCACCTTCCTAACCGAAAATTCACTTTTTTTGCCCGCCCCCAGTACTTAAGATCAAAAACCCAAGATTTTTTTTTCATTCAACATCAAAAAAGTTCATAACTATCAGCTTCCTTCCTTCCTAAGATCGCCCCGCTGTAAAAATCGTTCATTTCACCCAACATCTACGTAGTTTTGTGCAAAACACCGGTGAAAAGAGAGAGAAACAACATATTCCTTCCCCTAATTTTTTGAGCACACACACACACCCCACCATCACCATCTTAAAACAGTTTCCGAGAGATCCCCCCAAAAATGTGACACCCCTTTTTTTTTCCCCGTTCCACCGTACATCATCAACCACCATCCGATGAGAGTCCGTTTCCATTCGTTCGCGCACCCGAGTCCCGCAAACCTTTTTTTATCCGAGTGAATTTCTGGATAATAAAGCATTCATGTTGTTATTCCTTGTTTTTTCTTTGAAAACTTTCCAGGAATCACATTCGACCACATTTAATGGCATCAAAACACGTCAGGGTAAACGAAACGGCGTACTTTGAACCTGAAGGGGACAAAGGGTTACGGGCCCGATGAATTGGCAACAGAACACATTTGCCACGGCTGTAAAGCTGTAAAGAGGGGGAAAATGTGAAAAATTGATGGTGTAATAGTTAAGTTTGCAGGCAGAGACCGGAACCTGAACTGTAAACACCTTGCCGATGCAATCTGGAAAAGTGATCATGTTCTATTTCGAGAATAAGAAAACTCATTACTTTGCATCGGTTTCTTATATCCCACTTTTCATTTTCACAAAATCTCCAGCTCCATCCCAGCCGCCCATAAAAAGTATTGGATTTGAAATGCTGGAAATAGAAGTTGAGGAGTAAACATGCACTGCTATGCCAAGCACGTAGATAGTCCATTTCAGTCAGCTGGAAATAGAAAAAAGGAAGAAAAAAAGAAGAAAAACATTCGAGGAGAGATGAATAGATGAATAGTGCTGAAACAGGAAAGGAAGCGATTCGTGGAATGATAGTGGGTAGTGAGAATAGTGGCTGTGGGGAAAATATTATGAGCTACAAGATATTGACACAGGAACATGGAAAATAGAAGAAAGTTCCAAAAAAGAGGGGTAATAGCATTTTCACTTGTTCCGCTTAACAGTTATGAATTTTCAGAATCCGATTGACACCTGGCACCTGAATAACAAGCTAAACAATTTTATCTAGTGAATCTTTTCTGACAGATTGTTAAAATCTCCAAAACTTAAATTCACAACGATTTCCAAGTTCTCCATGGCCTTCGCAGACAAATTCAGTGGAATTTGGTTTTCCAGTGTCTTCACCAGCGTGATACTAATAACAAAAGTCAGTTTTGAACTCTGAATAACTAATCTAACTGTTTTCCCAGACTTTCCTGACTGAAATTTTTTCAAATCCCTTCCAAACCTTGTTCTTTCTGTTATTTCCCAATAGTTCAAAAACTCATTCACTTCCCTCCCACCTATTCCAAAAATACCCTCAATTTACTTCCATTCAACCTGAACCCAATTTCCCCTTCCCCCATTCAGCATTTTCCTCCTTTGTTGCAGATTGTAACACCAAAACTCAAACTTCAAAATTCAGATTTCACCGCAACAGTAAATCCCAAAAGTTGATCTCCCCTTGAACCTTTCGTTTGGCTGCTTAACTCACGCCATGTCTACCCAACCTTCAGATTCTTTGATCTATGTATCCACATTAATCGACTATAGCCAATCCCATTATCCATTATCATCAGGAGGCAACTTGGATCTTCTACGCCACCACTCATCAATCCACCCATCCCATTCCGCTCAAAATATTGGGGTGCATTTCGGTGGCGAGTGTAAAATTACTTCAGCTTCTTTTAACGTACTGCACAAAGATAATCAAAATTGATAGTGGCAGTGATAAATGACAGCTCCCCCAAGTCCCTAAAACACATGACATCACACCGTGTCCTCATAAAAAAGTGACCCTCATTCAGGTATTGTAAATAGCGTCATCCTAACCTCCGATGACCCTCCGTTGTACCCTCATTACCCCCCGCCGGCAACCACGTCATTGTCATCACCTTAGATCACCTTCCGCACCAAACTGTCTGCTGTCACCATCCCTCGGTCGGGAGATTGATAATAAATGATTCCCAACAAACAATATTATGATAAATATGTTACGAGGACTGACCCAGTGCGCGGGAGGACGGCAAATAGGAGTGACGTGGGAGTGCTTCAAAGAACGGAACGGGTTATCGGATCACTCACTCCACACCTTTTTGTTCGCGATCTCTCAATTAGGCATCAATGCACCAAACTTCTCAGACACAGCCACTTGTCATGTTTGCCACTGTACAGAAGGATAAGTATGTCCGTCAGGCTCCGATCCTTCACATGTCAAAGGTCGGAAGAGCATGTGAATCATGGGTAGTGGTAAACATGTTTACAGTTCAGATTTATGCAACATTTTTGACGTTTTTTAGATAAAAATGTCTAAATTCGACTGACAGGACTTTGACAGTTATAACCAGGAAATTCGAAATTGGGTAGCAAACGTTTCTAACACAGATTCTCAAAACGGAAGTGATCTTTTGATATCAATGCAGAATGAGATGGAATCAGATTGGTCCCTAGTCCCAACAATAGGAAAAACATGTTTCTCCCATCCGGACCAATTCCCAGAATAGAAATAACCGGCTTTGTTTTGTGACCCCGTTGTACTTTCGAAAAGAATGTGAAATGAGTACTAACTCAGTGATTCCAACTGCTCCGGACCAACTCCCAGACGCTCATCAAACATGTGCATCTTCTATGATTCCGCGGAAAATCACGTTTTCTTGGGATTTGGGAAAAAATGTTTAAAAAGTTTCTGATGGTCAGTGATCGGAAAGCTGGAATAAATGCACGCAGCGAATTTGCATAAGTCGATAATTTCCCTCCGATTTTTGATCGTCCTACGTTGTAGTTCCCGGTTTCCGAACCGTTTTCCCTTTCCCAGTTTGGTCTCCTTTTTCTGAACAAATTTTGAATGCAAAACTCTGAATTATCAAACACGAAACTTTTGAATATTCTATCGAAATTCAAATTTCCGATTCTAAAGACGAGAGGTCTGAAAATATCTCTTGCAAAATATCTCTTGGTGGAATTCAAAATGTGACATGTGGAGAATTGGAAATGTATTCGTATTCAGAGTACGAGAGCAAAAAAGCAGAAGAAATAGATTGTGCGAAACTGGATTCTGGAGATTGTGCACGTTTGCAGGATATGCGCAATTTTGAGCTCGTGCCGTGAAAAATGGAGATCCGGAACCGCGGAGATTTGTGGTTTGGTGATGGTGGTTGTGGTTGGTTGAGTGGAAACCAGGAAGTCGGGAGTGGATAGCGGAGGAAATAAAATCTGGAAGGATATCTGGAAGAGTATCTGGAAGGAAAAAGAGGGACCAATGACTAAAATGGTCTGTTGAATACTTCAAATTCGATGGCAGAGAGTTTGAAAGTTATCAAAACTGTCTTTCAGGTCATTTAGGGTCACTTCAAGCTGAACTTAGGCTCTGAACCAAATATGCAATTGCTTCTGTCATTCTTCTGATTTGGATTTCAACTTTGTGTTTCAGACCCCTTGTGGTTTTTGTTTCCATGGTTGGTCTCTTAATTTCATTGCTGTGTTTCGTAAACCATTAAACTGCCCCAGTCGACCCCTCACATTTTTATTCCAGTTCTAAAGATGCGCCAGCCAATTTGTACATCGTTCACCTTCGCCTGTTGTCCGACGCCATAAAATAAGGTTTCTTGCCTCGGACCGGTCGTTTATATGTAGCAACTTGGGAGAAACGATATCTGCGTGTCTTCGATCCCCATGATCTTTTGTTTTTTTCTTGAAGAATATCGCATTTCTAACCGACCCCACCCAAGATCCGATGTGACCTAGACCTTGTCTGTTTTTGATGCTGATACTGTTAACGTAACTGGTAGAGAGATGCGAATCATGTTAACCCCTCAGCAATCGGAACAAATAAACATCAAATTGTGTGTTTTCCAGGGTTTTCTTTTTCCAGTTCTATTCTATGTATTCCAGATGGAGAGGGAATTGAAGAAGTCAAATAAACATTACATTATAAAAACAAACACCGGGTGGTGGGAGGTTAAGCAGACATACGGCAATTCTCGTTTTTCACGCCATTAATTCCGGGCGGCGTGCCTTGATCAAGATGGCGGAATGAATGAAATAAATGAGAGTCGGGGCTGCGGCTGGGGTCAGGAAACTCTCTCCCTTTGATGTGTGGTCCTACTGTTCCTGCCGTTTTGCCGACATCTGCTTGAACTGATTTATTTATTTATTCCTGTTGATTGAGCATCCCCCGGCTTCTAAGACAGACCCGTTGAGCCTTTCTTTGCTTTCCAATGAGACCAATAAAACAGTTTCGGGTTTTTATCGCGTTGAGAGCAAACTAAGAGCAAACTCTACACAGAATCAGTGCATAATTGATATGATTCTTCTTCCGATGACTAGCCACGGGACAGAGCATTGAACAGTTGATGTTTGTGCAGCCGGACCATAGTAGTTGCATAATCATACAGTCGGCTATTATCTTTGGTCCCCTATGTCACATTATGATTCATTATCTTACTGTGTAGGGCGCACCCAATTTAGTTTTGGGTGCAGATGTACCCAGTACAGTCGCCCACTTGGGTATTACACTTGAAGGTTAGTTATATGTATTCCATTCTTCACACCACTCTTCAGTTACATTTCGGTTTGTCAATAGAATAAAAAATGGAAAAAAAGTCTGGGACCGAAGAAGCGAACAAACAAAGGGTCGGCTCGGCTTTGAGAGTTTGAAAAGCTGGAAAAACGCTCGACTTCTCGCGGTTTCACGTAACATATTGGTTTTGTCGCCTCTCGGATAGTGCTGCGCGCGAGAGTTGTGTGTATTCAAGACAGTGTGGGTCAAAGAATGGATTATAGTGTCTGTGGAAGAAGAATTGAATACTTTTCGCGGGCGTGCTTGATCTTTGCATTGTGTTGTCCTGGTCTTTTGAGTCTCTTCAAAGAAACTTTTATAACAGGTTTTGTGACGGTCCCTTGACTTTCGACTGGAACATTGATCCTCTTTGCCACTCAATCATCCATCACACGGAAGCATTTTTTGTTCGGTGCACATGACCTTGGTGCCAGGAGCCTATTATTACACCAGGAGTTTTTTTGCCTCGAAGCGCCTGCTGTTCAGTTCCTGCCAAAGCTCAGCTGTTGAATGTAAAGAGATGAGAAGTCAGTTCGTGATTAAAAACCGAGAGGCGTTGTGCCTTTTGCCTTATGACAGTGATTGAATGGTTTGATGTTGGAACGTCTCTATCCATCACACCCAACCAAGTCAAAAAAAATTCAAAAAGACACTTTAGTCGAGTCAAGTCACATGCAATGTTCTTCATGACATGTAGTTTGGCACATGCCTATCTCTCAGTGACACCCAAGTACAGAATGCACGTATGTGTTTGTGTTTGCTGTACAGTTTATAAGTGTTCAGATTGAATTGTTTGATAAGGCCTTGGCCCTTGGCCCCGGGATGAAAAAAAGAAAAAATGAAAGGCGCGAGAAAAAGTTGGGTTTTGGCGAAGCGAAAGTGTTAGATTGATGACATGATTGATGGGGCAAATATAGTGTAACATGATAAACTTGTCCCTAAAGTTTGCACCCCTTCTCGTCCCTCATGATGATTCTTGCAAAGATCACGTTCATGTTTTGACGCGCGCCGCGGTTTTCCCATTCATGCGTGTGGATCGGCCCTTATTCCTCACTCCTCTCGGGAACCGAGCGGGAGGTAGAAGGAAAACGCGAATCGGAAAAGAAAACCGTGAAAGACTAGAGGTTGCGAGATCAAAAACTCAACACTTGGATGAAATTCTCTTCATGTACACACTTCTCTCAACTGTAAGGGGGGTCGAGGGTAAAGAGAGACGTCTCGTTTTATTTATGCGACGAAAATTGTGTATGTAAGTGAGGAACCGTCGGTGGCCCTCTGCTTTCGACTCTCTTCAAATAAATAAGCGCGGCGACCAGACCAGTCGGCCTCAGGATACGGTAGAGGACCTGCCTCGGAGAAAAAAGAAAAAAGGAAAAGTGAAGAGGAAAATGATCCGGATCACATATATTATTTTGTTTTGGTGCCATCGGGTGCAAAATATGTTAGAACAGGTTGCATCACAGTGTCCCGTCGTCATCAATCCTTCTAATCATGAATGACTTTTGTGCGATGGAAAACGACGGGAGGAAAGCCGACCTATCCCCCGCGCGGATCGCATCTCTTTCGGAATTATGCTAATCGCCTTCCTACTTATTTCTGTCCATGCCGCCACCGTCCATTTTTTGTTCCCTTCTCCAAGAAAAGAATGGAGGGAAGAAAAGGGGAAGGAGGAGAATAAGAATGGATAATTGAATCTCTTTTTTCCCTCTTGGTACTCGAAAAGACCGTGCAAATGACGGATGGAATCGCGGAGGCGAATAGAAGACACAACGCTTAAATTAGATGAAAGATCCGCAAAGGATATGCACTTTTTGCCTCTGAATTTTGGTCCAGCAGTCCCAAGTCCGTTGTCATCTGCACAACATCCTCCTAATGGGATTGGGATAGATGTACGTGTCCTCTACCCACTTTGCTCCCTTCCGCCTTCTTCCATACGCTAAAAGTGTTCAACGATCACCCGCAACTACATTTGTGTGCACAAATACAGCCATCAATTGTGATGCCTTTGAAACTAGCCGTTGATACGCCCAATTGTTCGACAAAATCGTACAAACAGCCCCTAGTGTCCCCTTTTTTAGTGGATGTTGAATTGAATCGGAGAGGTAATAGTAATAGTGATTTCAATTTCATTTCCGATTTCCCCAAAAACCGAACTGCACCGTCACTGACATCCGGATTAAGGATTAACTTGCTGCAAGTCGGCGCCCGGTCCCCCAACTTTTGCAGTGACCAGTTAGTGTTTATCGTCATCATCGTCGAATGTTCGACCATCATGCCAACCTTGGCAAAAAGAGGACAGGGCCGGGCCACGCGAAGCAAGAGCGGGCAGAAAGAAGAGACGGGGTAACGAATTTTGTGCAGCTGTGGGCCAGCTGTCCTCTATTCCTCTTCAAAAAGCCCAATGTGTGTGCGAGGATTCGCTTCTCTGGCCCAGGCCAATGCCATAAAAACTCAAACGCGGTGTTAATTAGGCAGGCCATTCAATCCATCCGTCTGACGGGCCTCAGGGCCAGCAGGGCCGGAGGCGATCAAACATCACCGGGAACCTTGGCGCGAGAGACGTTCGTGTCCATTCCGTTCCGAATGCCGAATGAAAAATGAGCGTTCTGGGAAAATGGCGAAACGGCGTCTTGCATCATTTGTGTTCTGGGTCGTTCCCTTGGAAGAGATAAGAAATGAAGTGGTCTTGAGAGTATAAACGTCACAAAATCATCAACTCGACAGATCCAGAGTGCAAAAAGTGCAGGTCTGGAAGAGCGACGTATTGGAGCAACAAGTGACGTTCTGCTCCTCAATCTTTCCCTCGGAATCTCGGCTCCAATCTTCTTTTTCTTCCACTCGCTCCATCAATCTATCTCATATCAAACTTTGCTGACTGACGGAGGGAAGATGAGCGTTTGCAACACTTGGTCCATCTAAACCCCCTTTTTTCGTCCAACTTTTTCCCTTCCACAAGTTTGCCACTTCCACATCATCAATTCAATCCGGGAGAGAGAGAAATGGCCGCCAAATTCCAAATTTAGAAAATTTGCAGCGAAAGTGAGGAAAATGAAATTTTTGCTTCGGGCCGCCGGCCCTGAAAAGGTTTGGTTGACTGATTTTCGCAAAATCGCATTTTTCCATTCTCCCCCATCCCCGTCACCTTCTTTCCCACAAGAAGAAGACATACAAAAGTTACGAGGTCGCAAAGAAGAATCGGATCATCGGCCGAGACGAAGAAATTAATAAATACCACATGTTGGCTGGCTCGTGTTCGGTACTTTCCCTCGGCGACCAAACTCTGTACAGAATCCGACCCCCCGGGCGGCTGAGGGGTGTTTTCCCGTTTCTTTTGCCTTTCAATTTATGCGGCGGCGGTGGTGGTGTCGGAAGGATCGCATGCGGATCGCACGTTATTGACTCAACGGACAAGCTTAACGCCTGTGCAATTTGTACGTACGCACTGTTTGATCGGTCTGTGATCATCAAAATAATCAAACGAGCGAGTGCAGAGCAAGAAGGGAGGGTTTCTCGGAATGCAACATTTCTGCCACGATATCTTATCACAAAACGCAATTTTTGTTGCGACATTGTCTCTGAGAGAAAGTGGAAAGTGAAAAGTAGACCGAGAAATCAGTGTGTGAACCTGAATTCGATCGGAATCGCGAATTGGAAATAATCGAAGCGTGAACGTAACCTATCAATCGATTATATGGAACGAAAGTGTTGCAGTGTACAAACAGCCCCGACTGTTTTCATACACCCATCCTTTCACTCCCTTTCCTACTCGTCTTCTATCTCGAAAATGGCATGGAAAAGAAGGCAATCTAGGACGAGTACATTTTCGAAGTAAATCGATTTGCGCGCTCACTCAGGCGCGAACCTGTTGTTGTCGTTGATTGAGAAGACGTCGAGCGAGGTAATCTGGATTGACAGCTCGCTGTCGTTTTACTAATTTACACGATATGGGTGGTCAAAACTAGATGAGAATTAGACGACATGCTGAGTGCGTTTTCTTTTTGACCCCTCCGCTTCCCTCAAATCGACCAAAAGTCGAAAATGTTGCTAGGCCGGGCCAGCGGGACTAAAACCAAAAGAACAATTACCCCATAATGCGCAGGAAACGGTTATGTACTCGGCAAGGCCCTCCAGAGACAATTAGCCTGTTTCGGCTTTTTTGTATGTTTATACTTCCATAGATCCCTTCCCTCGTCTTTTCATTTCCATCCGAAAAACTTTTGCGTCGTCGCCCTGACTCCGGACTAACCAATCAATCCATCAAGTTACGAAATATGACTTTTTGTGCACTGGGCTACTCGTAAATCTTCCTGACAAGTGTGCGCCGGTCTGCGTATAATTTCCATCTCCCTTGTCGACAAGAAAATGTTTTATGGGTGTGGGGGTAATTTCAGAAGCAATCACGAAGATTGGAAAGGAGAAAGAGGAAGGGAAAAGCTTTCTTTCCGTTTCCCTTCTCCCTCACATAACTTTGCTATCTATTTCAACCGGCGGGTGGACTGCACAAGGAGGAAAAGAATTCGACAAGGTTATCTCTAACTACAACCACTAAATTGATCGGTTGACCAATAACTCTTCATTCAAGTGTTGCCAATTTCCATTTTGTTTGTTGGTTTTTTTGCTGGTGAGCGGCTGCGACGCCGGCGCGCACTGGTCTCCGTTTCGGGTCGGTGTCAAAGTAGAAGGAGAGAAACCAGCCGGGTGTATGCAAACAATTTGGGAGCGAAAATATTTTGAATTTCAATTTTCAAATTTCTAAATTTCCACTGCCATGGACGGCCAACTCTAGACATGAAACTCTATCCAGGGCCTGGCCTAGACATTGGATACTTGAATTGAACAAGTCTGATCTTTCGATCTATTCCGCACTGTGATCGTGCTCAAAAAGAAGAGCAAACACGTTGGCCTCCCAGGGTTTCTAAGGCCTGTGTCGATCTCTTTTCCTCAATGGTGGCGGAAGCGAGTAGAATATGAATAAGGACAATAATTATGCATACAAACACGTCTAGCCACCCTTTCAAAAGCAGCTAGGAAATGGTTTTTGTCCCAGTTTTCATCTCCTTTGCTTGTCTGCTCGTCTGCTCCGCGAGCCCGGAATTTGAGGCTGTTACTACTCATAATTGGGTTGGGTTGACCTTGTTACGCGCTCGGTGGTCCCGGAATTGGGAAGACGATTGATTGGGAAGGCGCTGGAGCCTGTTACCAACCATTGTCAAAGATCTCTTGGTCCCTTTTTGCTTTTCCTCCAACTTCCATCCCTCTTCAACAGCTGCCATGCGTGTTTTTGCGCTCGATCAACTCTTAAAGTTCATCCTCCGGAAAGAAGAAAAGAAAATTGGTGGGGAAAAGGAAGGAGACGTGCAATTTTCGTGTTTGTCGCGTCATCCGCCCCGTTCCGATCCTTTCTCTGAATCACATCCCAGTAATTTTCATCTCTCCCGTTTTCAACGACCCTCGGACAGTAATTTGTCAATCACCCGGGAACGAGGCGAATGAAACGTGACAATCAAAGGCAGTCAGGCACATACACAACTTGCCGCCCCCCAACGGGATGTTGCCAATTTTCAGTTCAGAGAAACAAAGTGATGATTGGGTAGATAGGAATGATGGTGATATGGAGGAAACAAAGTAATATCCTTCTCTTTCCCCCCGGCAGCCGGATCCCATTAGTTTTGTTGGTTTGTGCTCGTCGCGAAAATGCTTTCCGATCAACCACAACGGAAATAGAGCTAACAATCACATGAGAAGGAAGCGGTGGGAAAAAAGAAGGCTCCCAATAACTTTAGGGTTTTGACCGAGCCTTGATACGTGGTCTCGGTGATCAAGGACCAGTGTAAATAACCGACGTATTGATAGTGATGATAGTAAACGAGTCGGAGCATCTCGAATGCTTGGTCGATCAGATCTGAACAGTTGGTTTGGTTCCCCGAGCACTTTTTCTTATGTTGTTGCTGTTTTCGTCAGCTTCTGATTCTTAGTTGTCCGAATCTTCTGACTCAACTCCAATCTGTTTCGTATCCACGACGTAATCAAGCAAAAAGGTGCTCACAACATTTCTCCGCGCCCGGTTGCACACTTACGCGCACGCGAAATGAAAGAGAAAATCGAGACGAGATGCGCGGAAAACAGAGATCGTTTCTCGCGATTAGTACCCTCTTTTTGTCCCAGAGCGCGGCACAGAAGCAACAAGGAATAGGAAAAGCGAGAAAAAGGCATCAAGATTTGAAACTCCTCTTCACCCGCATCTCTCCCTCTCTCTTGTTGCTTCTGCTGTGCTCCATCGAGAAAATTTGCCTTATTCCTTTTCTCTCCCTCAAGTTTTTTTTCTTGCCTTCAATTTTCCCCATATTTGCTTCCTCGAGCTCTTTTCCCTTTTTCCGCCTTCTCCCAATCCATTTCTGCTTTATTTGGCAATGATCATTCTTTGCATCGTCATCGCTTTCCAACTGCACTTGGTTCAAAGAACGTGCGTTACCGGTCACTCCGCAGTACAGTAACTCGAGACTCTCCCCTCAATTATGAACAACGTCCGTGACCTTGCGACGGTTTTTTTTATGAAAAGGCTGGGAAGAGACCGTCTCCTTTGCTTTCTCTTTCTTAAATGACCTTTTTACACTCGAAATTACGACTGAAAGCGAAAACTTGAAACCGCCATTACCATCACCATCAGCCTGCATCGAGTGGAAGAAGAATCGGTCGATGATCGACATATAAATTATATAGTTTGCGGGGGGTAGCATCTTGAAAAATTTTGGAACTTGGAAGAACCTGCTAGCCTTTTTCTCTTCATCTTCTCCGTTTCCATCTTCTTTATCAGCTGGGGGCCCTTGCCACAGCCTTTCTCTTTCAAAAGAGACCTCCCTCTGCCGTCCGTGCGGGTTTCATGCTGTGATGTTATGGTAGAATTGGTGGCAAGCCGGTGTGGGAGAAGTGGGAAAGTGAGAGAAAGATTTATAGACTATTGTGCCCCCGGGTTGATGTTTTGGAGTAGAAGTCGAATCGTGAATCGAAAAACATGCCACAGAGTTTTATTTAGTGGCGTTTGTTCCCTTTTCCTGGCGTGCCTTGATAATTTATTCATCCGGTGGAAGAAGACGGGAGCGAGAGCAAGAGTTAGGGGAGGGGTAGTAGTCTTTGACTTTCTGACTCACCCTGCAGTGAATTCTCATTAAAGAGACCTTCTTATGAAAGTCCTGAACATCCCATCCCAACGTCATCAATTTCCGACGCAAAGACTGAAAGTTGGAGTGTAAACGGGCCGCGGATCTGGTTTGTTCCCGTTCCTGTAGAATGCATGTTTTTAGTACACCTGATTGTCTGGGCCTATCGGCCAACCGAAACGTCCGTCGGGAGTCGCGGGAAGCAAAGAGGTTGCACTGTTGTTACGATGATCTTTTGGAAAGAGATATGAAGCGGGCTACACGTAGTTGAGCACAACTCGGGCCGCCGACTCAGACAGACAGCCCGCAGACACGTCGGCTCTTGCCTCTCGCGCATTTCGCAGTGTGTCTGCTATCCGTCTCGGGCCCGCGGGTTTAGTCTAGGCCTAGTCAAATTTCATTGGGAGATGAGTGGCACTTTGTGCAGGAAGTTGGTTGGAGCGGAGAAGCCGATCATAACTCAGAACACAATTATTGCGAAACGCATCCGAGCGAACTGGCCGGACCACGTCTGCTTAGCCAAAAAGACCGCTCTTTTCTGTGGCTTTTTGTGTGCTGGTGGCTACGGTTTGAATTATTCAAAACACTATAGGAGGCTCGCCTAAAATGGACCCATTGTGTTGATCTGTTTTATATTCTGCACGGAAGAAAGGGAATTGAGAAGAAGCGTTAAAGGAATTGGAAATGGAGTCGGATCGTTGTATGTTGCATTTGTTTGGGGCCGACGGGCGGCCCGGCCCGATTTCTCCGCAAATAGACGATCGGTATTGGCCAAGATTAGGGCCTCGTGAATAGTCATAAAAGATAGGAGATCAGGGACAAAAACTGCGCCTTGTCTCTGGAAACCAATCAGTCAGCCATTTTCAAGAACTTTTTCTTCTCCTTTCTTTCCCTTTCTTTTTTCTCACTTTGGCAGGGTGTGACGTGGCAGAAATCAATCGCATGGTCACCCGATGCGTCGTTTATCATTATCAGTCAGTCAGGGGTTAAGGTTATCAATCAGAAACAAGAAAAATGCGGCGTCTTGTAAGCCATCCTTGTCACCCCCGCCTTCGCAACATTTGAAACCAGGAGGTACAAAGTTTGGACTTTCTTCTCGAGCAGGGAGTACCCATCGTACACTTTTCGACTTATCTATCCATCGCTCAGAAAACTTGAGCAAACATATAAACATTCGGAGCAGACTCTTGTCTACAAGGTGGCTCTGAAAGCTCAAAGATTTATATGTGCTGCTCCGAAATAATTAACGTCGCCGAGGGGGTCCGCGGGATGACAAAGAGAAGCCGCCGCGGGCTCCGCCGGGTCCGCCGCAGCGTTTCAATCAACGTCAGTGACCCAGGGAGCAGTGTAGTTTCAGTGTAGTCTTCCTCTGCTCTGATCTCTTTGACCCACCAATGTACTATTTGAACAGGCTGAACGGATTTCACAATAGAAAAAGAGAAACAGAGAGAGAGATTTCCATTCTGCAACTGATCCGATTTAATCTGACTGGAGGGCCAAAAGAACTGTTTCAAATATTGTTGCAAAACTCAAACAAACTGCAAATTGGCTTCAATTTGTTTGTGGGATGCGATGTTTCTAGTACACTCGGACCGCGAGAAACCAATTGATAACAGCGAATAGACGGACGCAACGACCGTAACGGCGGGAGAAATGAAAGTGTTGATAACTGAATTTATTTGTTGTATCACTTGGCAACGTTAGGGTCTTGCGACGATACTTCTTTATGCCTTGTCTCGTCCCGGAGAACCATAACTTTTACTGCGGCGCATTTCCTTTCATCTTTCCCACAGTTGGTCGTGTGCCTTGAGGGCCTCGGGCCAGGAAAAGCAGCGTCGTAAAATTTGGGACGACGGGAAATCGGGCCAAGTTTGCGGCGCCAGGTGGTGAAGTTTTTTCATTGGGGAAGAAAAAACGAAATTTCGTAACTCTCCCCCCGCGGGAAGGAAGGTTCCAGCTGGCTGAAAGCAAAGAAACGGGAGGACAATTTGGAGGAAAACACATTTTCTTAAGCCTCAGCGGGTTTTATTGTTGTGTTTACGTGCCGACCGAATGCATATACACTTTCTGGTAGTGGTGATGGAAATGGCGTCGAAAACCGCCAAACAGCTTGAAATCTGTTTTCGGTCGTCTTTGGTGGCTGCGTCGGTGATGATGTTCTGTGCCTTATTTACGAGTTCGTCTCGTCTTTTGAATCTCAACTTTAGTACCTCATTGGAAGACAGAAAACACGATAAAACACTTCCCAGTGGTCAACTGCCCAAAACATGTTTCAGTTTCGGTCGGTACTCCCTTTGTGCAAAACCTGAAGGTTTTCTTGCAAAAAGAGCAAGATATGACAATTGGAGAGAACTAGAACTGATAAGGATTTGGCAACATTTGGGAATGGAAAGTGCAACTTATCTAGACATGGACTCTGCGAAATCGAAGAATTATAGTGATAGCGTCGCTTGCGAAATGCACTGATAAGAGGAGACAACTACTTGCGTCGACTCACCGGCACCAATTGTTTGGTTCATCAGGTCCAGTTGTCGGCGCAGAGATTAAAAGTGGCAGAGTGCACTATACTGACGGGGTACCGGGTTGTAAATGACATCTCTCTGACGCTGCCAACTTCTGGCTCCGTGCAGTCTTCCCAATCGAGTCATTTGACATTGTGTGACACTCCCCGGTTTCATAAACAAAAAAGCGTTAAAAATGAAACTGACAGGCCCCGGGAAAGAAAGTTATCAGCTAGGCGCATCTTATTTTGTCCTCTCGGTCCTCTCCAAGTACTAAACTATATTTTTCAATACATACATACGTTGCATCAGATTACAACCTGAAAACAGGTAGCGATCTATGCGACTGATTACGGTGCCGTTGGTTGATTTCAGCGGGTGTTTACTGTCACTCTTCTAGCCCCGACCTGGCGTCGGACATCCGGCTGACATCGGACACCGGACACCCGAGAAGGCAGTATGTTCGTTTTGGAATCAGATAACCTGCGCCGGCCGTATCCACCCGGAAGATTGACATCTCGCAAAAAATTATGATGTCACTGGGATCGTACACCAGATGGTGGAAGCATCTGTTAGCAGCTTCAGCGTTTCTCTGGTAGTCTAGCCGGTTTCCCTCTCATCTATTACTTTTTAAAGATGTCGGAAACTTGGAAACTTTAGTGAAGACACCAAAAATCGCCGTCTCGGGAGCTCTCAAGTCCGCCATTTCCTGCTCTCAAGAGCTCCGAAATCCCATTGTAGCGACGATTACATCATTTCACCTCTCCACCTCTCGGACACTGTACCCTGACCGCTTCAGCTTCACCGCCGCCACTCATTCTGACGCAATCTTCTGCGAGCCTATCTTTACCGAAACCTTCCGACCCCAGGCGTGAGAACATCCGAGAGGAAGAGATTTAGAGAGCCGGCGTGTTGCAAGACAGTGAACACGGGCCAGGCCGACAGAGAGTCTGCGTCTCCTGCTTCTCCGGCGTGTCTTCTTCTCGCCCGTTTGCCCAGCCTCCTCTTCAGGCCCAGCCCCCTTTTCGCCTATTTATTGTGGCCCCGCCCCCGAGGCGATTCGCCCCCCGCCACTCGATTTATCGGTCCGCTGTGCCTTGGAAAGCGGCGGTGACCGAAAGGGAGTCGGTCTGCAATCAGACTCTCACCCCTCCCCTTCAACTCGACACAGCTTTCGGTCAAGTTGTTTCTTAGCCTCTCCGGCTTTGGCCTTTAGGATTAAGTAGGATGAAGGATTAGGGATTAACGAAAAGAGGTGACACATTAGCGGCAAACATTCAGGGTTCACACATTGCGTCGTCCTTCTTCTTCTTATTCTTCTTCTTCTTTTCCTCTACCCATCCTAGCTACCGTATCCCTAACTTTCGTTTTCCAGGTGATTCACTCACGACTCGACAATGAGCGCAGTTCAGGATAACGGGAATACTATACTAACCGCCAATAATAACACTACCGATGAGAATAGGAATGCGAAGAAGCGCATTCACCGCAAACGAGTACCGACCCAAGTGAAGCAGGAGGTTCAACAGGATGTACTGATGTCTGGACCAACGGGTTATGCGAAAAGCTGGTCGATCATTCAACAAGCGGTGGACACCCTGATGACGGAGACTACTGTACCGGTGCCACAGTCAACCATCAAGAATCGCGAGCCGAGACATCTGCCGAAGCGCCGCATCTTCGTCAGCTTGTACAAGGATGTTCTTCTCAACAACTTGATCCTCAAGAGCCAGAAGTTCCAAACTGAGTGAGTCATTTCCTGATCTTTTGCCCTGCTACTTCTGAGAAACATTTGCGAGTCCCACGGTCTTTGCACGCAATTCCTATCGATTATGATGAAAGTACGCACTTCTGCTCCAGAGAGTATGTAAGATTTGCTCTCCCTTCAATGGTCCTTTCCTCTCTTTCACGGCACGTACACTTTGCAAAATTTTGTTTTGAAAAGAGGGGCCCTCCCTTCTCTTCTCACTTTGCGCTCACTTGTGAAGGCATATTAGTAGCTGAGCGAATACGGGTAGCACACACAGAAATATTTGCTCAGTAATTGTATCTTCTCAAGAAATGACTTCTTCTCCCTCGGAAGGAAGAAAAGACCGCCGGGCTTGGCACAGGACGCCAATGAACAGTAGATCACTTTACATTCTCTGAGAAATTAGGCAAGGGAGCTTTGGAAGCAGAGAAGGCATAAACAATGTGGTGGGAAAGAGAAACAATATGACTTCATAAAGTCCCTTGATACAAACTTCCTCACTTTCACATCATTCTGACGTAACTGCTCAATCAGAAGCCTCGACCAAAACGCGATTCCGAAAATAAGTCAAAAACACAAATTATAGGCTCCAACGCACGCAAACATCTCCCTTGAGCATTCGCTAATTGTTATCATTTTCAGGTATGAGCAACAAGGCGTGCCATTTACTCGTCAAGTGATCATCGACTACCCGACGGAGCGACAGAGACCACGCAAGGAGCGTCACTACGAGTTCTGGCCCTTCTTCGAGCAACTCCCGGAGCTTGACGAGGAAGAGCAGATTGCGCCGGAAGACATCAAAGAGGAGGAAGTGCATGACACTCTCGGATTCGCTTCGGACAGCTCCATCGAGTTGGCCGAGGAGTGCAAGGAGAACTCGAACTTCCTTCCGGCGCCGCTCAGCGACGAGATCACCAAGGAGATCGCCGACTTGTTCGCGCCAAAGAAGTCGAAGCCAAGCACCAGCTTCGTCGACAAGTACATGAGAAAGGGACCGTTCGCCAAGATCTTCTAGAGATCAAACGATCGGATCACTTTGAAATCTTCACTTCACATTCTCCGTCTACCACCCAAACTAGTCCCATTCATCCAAATCACCTTTTCCATTTATAGTGTAGACCACTATCCCATCTCTCTCTCTCTTTCTGTCGTAGTTTCAAGTAGCAATTTCATATTTAACAATCTGCACTTTAGATTCCACAAAACCCCCTTCTCATCTGATTAGACACTGCCCTTCTCAGCTGTACTTACAAGCTTAGATGTTCATAAGTTTGAGAATTCAAAAATTCAAAAAATTCAAAACCAATCCGCTCAGCTTTATATCTGTTTCTTCCCGTCTCCATCAACCCACACCAAACTACTCTCAACTTCCCCCTTATGTTATCTCAAGCTCTGTACTTTTTGCTTTCTTTTCCGACTAACCTACTAACCCACCGAACCTCCAATACTTCCCATATATTTTGCAAAAAAAAACCAAAAATCTCTGAAAAAAATTGAAAAGGTTCAAAAATCCCCACCCCAAAAACAGTTGTTCTCATTTTTTTCTTTCCCGTTTATTCTTCCACAAATTCATCATTCCGAATACGTTGCTGGCCAAGTCCCATACCCATCTTTTGGTTATCTAGAATAATTGATGAAACAGTTCAAACCCAAGCCAACCGCCCCGAGAAATATTTGTGACCCCCTCTGTCCGTACAAACCGATATCATTTTTGTGTGACTTCCCCCACCCAGCACCCCCAAAAATCAGTCCCCTCAAGTCTACATGTACCTCAATCCCATCCTTGTCCAGAAGGACACAATGAGTATTCTTGTCCCAAACCTTTTCTCGGTTCTCTGGTTCTCTCATACCATTTCTTGTTTCGGGATCCCTTCGTCAGCCAGAATCTTCTACTTCTCTGCCGTTGTTTTCAAGAACGCTTGCTCTCCGTGCGCATAATGCGATTGTACCTATTCGCCGACTCAGAAGCGCTGCTCTCCCTCTTGCTGACGATGTGAGAAATCCTCCCCCAACTCTTTTCAATGTAGGACCCCTCTCTAATAATAGTATAATTTTTGTTGATTGATCCATTCAAACACTCCGTGATTGATAAGTTGTTCTGCTTTCCTTTCGAATCCTTTTTACCCTTTTTCTAATGGTATTGTTCACCAGCCCCCCAACCCATCCCACACTCTTGGTCTCTGCTTTTTTTTCTCCCGTCAAGCTTTTCCCTCCACACAATTCATTCTCTTTTTGTCGAAACTTGCACATTAGAAATGAATAGTTTACTGGGCTACAACACACTTGCAAAGATCTTTTTATCGGACCAACAACATCTACGTTATCCACATAATAAATGAATGACCATTGGAAGAGCAACAAGTTGAAACATCACAAATCTTGTCTTTCCGACAGGCGGCTCGGCTACGCGGGAAACTGAATATTAATAGATTGTAGTGCTTCAAATCCGCACGTATAATTGCTTTCCGTCATTTCCATATATTCCCAGAAGGTTTGATGACGCCTTTCCCAGGCAACCTTTAGGGGGGGACAAACTGTCTGCTGTGCACAAACTTGCCGATCGTTTTTCTCTCCAAAGTGTGCCAAACATTTGGCAAATACAAAGAGTCGGTATACTTTGGCTTTGGTAAGATGCATTCTGGGGTCTCAAAATAAACAGAAATTGAAACTTGGCGGGTATGTGGGCCAGGGCCGCAAGGCTCAATATTTTGTTTGGAAACAAAACGAAACTGGCGTGGTGGCATTCAAGGGACAAGGAAGTTTTTGTTGAAATCATACAATAGATGACTATGAACAAAAAAAAATTCTGTACACAAGCTGTTCGCTCATTGTCAGGTCACATGTCCCTTTGCATTGTAATATTTTGTGAAGTTGCTGGTCAACTAGACTCAAGTTTATGTTGCAAATTTTGTGGTGAGTCGATTGACCCGCTGGATGGCTGATATACCTGAAGAGATACGCTGCTGCGCTGCCGGCACAAGATAAATTGCTGGACGTCGGCGCGGGCCCCGATTCAAAGAGCACGGGGAGTGCAAAAGAAGAGGTAATGGATGGATGGATCACATGGTAGCGTTGATCGCACGGAAACATCAGCAGGCATCCGAGGAAGAAAAAAAGTTGTGGTGTTGGGATCGAAATAGAACCTAGTGTAAGTGCTGGGTACAAAGTGAAGAGGGGAGATGAGGGATCTTGGAGAACTCCTGGAAAACTGACAAGAGACGTGATTTTTCACGATTGGAACAGGGCCAGGAACGTGCTTTGAGCTGAACAGAATACCAATGACTTCCACATTGACATTCCGGACAGTGTTTTTCCTGATTGACCTACAAGAGTCTATCCATCAGAGATGAGTCGAGTTCTGCGAACTTTTTGTTTTCCTACTTTTGTTTTCAACGTTCCGGTCGAGGATGAGAATGAATTCAGGTTCTCTATGAACTTCCTTTCAGAAACCAATTAAGTGTACCAGTTGACTCTCCGAATCGTGTCATGAGACCCGCGTACCGATCCCATTTTCCATTTCCGGAACCGGTTCGAGACATCTATCATTTAGCCCCTCATGTTTATAGGTCTTCTCAGTTTATGGCCTTTCAACAAGTGAATTCTGAAATTGAGTAGAATTGGAACTGACAGAAAGGGATCAATGTTTACTTTCAGATTTCCGAAACACACACATCTCCATGAAAAACCACCTGAAGAAGGGCGAAAAAACATCGTGTTGACGTTGGTACCTTGAGTCTCCCATTTCCCATTGTCGTGGTCTATTTGCGAACGCCGGGGCTATGCTATCCTGCAACTGTTCCCTTCCCCCTTAACGCCCGCAATACTTTTTGTGCCACCTTCGCTCTGACCTTCGCACATTGGCGCGTACACAAACATATAGTTACCCGAACACGATTTGTCACGGAATCCTGGATGGCAAGCAACAAGAACAAAGAACACAGCTGGGGCGACATGGGGGAACGGCAAAACTTGGGAAAGGATGGATTTGGCAAGGACACTGGAGGCCATGAGGAAAAGTTTTGAATTCATTGACCACCAAAGAACCTTATGGCTCTGAACATGTTTTGGGGTCTTGAACCTAGAAAAAGGCACATTTCTCATTGACCCAGTTCAAACACTTGACGTCCGTCAAACTATGAAGTGAAATAAGGGCTTGAAGACTTCTAACCAGCTCGAAACATGTCCCAATACCTTAAGAGAACTGCTTTTCACTTGAACACATATTCCCTTTGTCAATTGTCATTTCGCCGCTGCAAAGTTGCAACAACCAAGACGCAACAAACTCTATATGCTTTAGTGTACATCTTCTCTCGCTTAATCGGACATTACATCTTTTCAGAATTTGTCTTCTTTTTCAACCGCCTTCTCCTCTTAAATGAACCCAGTTTTCATGAGATTCAATTCGCTTTTATGTGTAAGCCGAATGTTTCAACCGGTTCAGTTCAAGTTGCCATAGGCTTCAGCCACCAAAAAAGTTGCGTTGATTTAGGATATATTGGATTGGCATGTCTGGCTGAAATGTTAATAAATCAAAGTTTCACGAGTTTTCGAGAATTCATTAGACGTCCAGGAGCACGAGCCATAATTTTGTTTACGTGTCTGACAGAGATTGATTAAATTTTTGAGAATCTGAACTTTTTGAATTAGGCTGAAAAGTGAAAGGGGTCAATTCCAGAGTCTTAGAAATTTTACCAACAAAAACCATAAAAAAAACGTCCCTAATTCAAAAAAATTCAAAATCGAGTACCAGTTCCCTTTTGGTGGTGCTGTTGAAATGCGAATTGGCGCAACGACTGTAAGACGGGTTTTATTGTTGTCAAAACGGTGCCTGGTGCGAGTGCGTACGACAAGCCGGTTATTGAGAAAACGCGAACGAATCGAGAACCGGTTTTAGGCCGACGCCGAGTGCCTATCCTCTTCCAATCGGCACACTGTCTCTGCGCTCAGCAACCGCCGTGCGTTGCGGCCCGTCCTCCCTGTATTTTGGCTGTTTTCTTTCTTCATTTAACCCGTTTTTGCGGGCGTTCCACTTGTTTGTACTGAAATTTTTACTAATTGCTAAATTTACTGATAAAGCTCATTCGATTTCCTTTTTTCCGCGAGTTTTTCCGCCGCGAACAACAAAAGCTCATTTTGAGTTATTCGAACTGACTGCGCACTCTTGTTATTATCTGATGCTCTTCCTGTTCCTCATTGCTTATTGCCTATTGAAAAATAACGATATGTTTTGATGTTTTTCGCTTCCCTTTCAATTCCGGAAACTCATTATTTTATGATATTGAAGCCAATCTAGTTGTTTTCTAGAACGTCCCAATGAAACAAGTAAAAGCAGAAATAATCGACTTGGAATACGAGGAGGAATGGCGAAAAAGGGAAGAAGACGAAGATGCCCTGATGGTAGCCAGGAAGATAAAACAGGAATTCGACGAGGTCCATTCACCGTCGCCTCAGCCACCTCCGCGGCCTGTACAGGTGATACATGAGAAGTAAGTATTCCGTCAAGGGCGAATTCCAATTTCGAATTTCGCCGCCAAGTCGCCAAATAACTTGTCCCGTTCGCATGCTCACATCACTTTTTGCTCATGAAACCGGGTGTCGGTCAGTCGGAGCCACTTGCATGAATACCGGTCGGCCGGAGGATCTATTTGCGTCCATGGCTCCGCATCTCATTTGAGAGACCGGTTTTTTGTATGGGATTTGATTTGGCATCGAATTCAGGACATAAGATGAGTTGGTGACTCATTGCGTACTAGTTGGGTGGTAAAAAAATTAATTTAATTTTCCTCCTCATTTTTCTGCTCATTTACATGCTCATTGTCCAATTCCTCAAGTCACACGCAATTTCGGAATTAGTAACTAGTTACTTACCCTCTACCCCTATTCTTATTCCCATTCCTATCCCACAATAGATCAAAGGACACAACTAATTAAATTCGGTTGTGAGATGCCCTCCACCCACCTAAATGGCTTCATTTAGGGACTTTCGTTTCCCGGAAATTAATCAAAAACAAACCCGGAAATGATTAGAGTATATTCACTATAATCTAGTTGGAGCGGGAATAAATAAAATAAATCCGGATGACCTGGTTAATTAATCCTGAGGCAGCTGGGAGCCGGAGGGACGTATTTTCGCATCACACTCGTGTCTCTTGAAACATAGGGCATTTATTCCTGGCGGCAGAGTGTAAGAAGAAGGATTGGCGCCTGGGAAACATACATACATATCTATGCGATTGGCTCCCGGAGCCCTCGTGGTTAATGAGTTTTTCATGGGGTGGAAATGTGAGGGGACACAAGAAAAACTGGAAGATTGCTGAAGACAAGGGACCAACAATCATAGTTCAACTTTTTGCAGCCACAGTCACAATCACCGGCAGGAAATTGAGCGTCCCGCCGCAGCACCGCTTGTTTTCGACCATTTCATTTGTATGCGCATTGGACTCAATTCCAGAAACAATGTTCAACGATTAATGGCTCTTTTGGTGCGTTTCAGGAGAAAAGAAATGGGGGAATGAGAATACTGGTGACAACAGAATACATTACAGGCTGCTCATGAATTCGTGGATCTCACTGTTTTGCCGGGTCCGTCCATGATGCCTCCGCCTATGCCGCCAATGATGCAGATGGGTGAGCAATTTGGAAATGTTTTGGGGATCTTATAATCGAAACAAGAAACATACGTTTCTAAACTGACTTTACTTTTTCCAGGCGTCCCCCACCACCACGGTCCTCCTCCACCCCACCGCATCATGTCCAACTGTCCTCAAGAAGCTTCAACTTCCAATGGAGCTGCTCATGAAATTATTGACATCGAACCAAAACATCGGCAAAATCCTCACATTCGAATCAAACGGAACATGGTCAAGAAAATTGTTCACAAACCGTTCATCCGGTCGACGGTACTCATAAAAATTCAATTAAAATCCTAAGTTTTCACTGTTACAGCCATCCGCGGATTGTGGAATCATTCCGATCAACATGCAATGTTTGAAATGTGACGAGATCATTCCAAAGGGATCACAGTGAGTTTTCAGCTTTCATATGCAAGTCAGGAACTGAAAATGGGTGGTTTAGCGGGTCAAGTGCTTTGAACCACGTGCAAAAGAATCATCTGAAAATGGCGGCGTTCCAATGCAGGATTTGTAAGCATTACCGGACTACGCAGGAAAGAGTGAGTATCTCGACACGTGGCAATTTTAACGAATGGTTTTCAGATTCAATCTCATGTCACCACAGTTCACAAAGCCAAATCCACTAAATTCGATTCCTCGTTAGCTGGTCCGTTGTCAGAAGAAGATATGAAAAAGATGGAGGAAATGATCACTTATTGCTTTCCTAGACTCAAAATGGTATCCACTCAAGACATATCGTTCAATTTCCTTAATTTCTCGTTTTTCAGGAACTCCAAGTAACCGACCGTCTTGTCGCCAAAACCATGGAAGTTGATCTTGCTGGAAGCAAATGAACACTGGTTTTTCTGATAACTTATTACTTTTTATTTTTATTTTTGCGGTGTTTATCTTAAGCTCAAAACCAAGTGAAAGTACAAAACACAATTCTAGTCCACTTTAAACCGAATCTCTAACCAACTGACACCGATTAAATAAGTTTTGTGACCGATAAAGATTCCGTTGATTTTATGTTTCTTCTCGCAGCTCGAAGCCGCTGTGACATGTTTTGTGATCAGTAAGAGAAGTTGGAGTCGTAGAATCACAGAAATGGAGAAAAAATTCAGATTCATGGGCGCATTATCCGTGCAAACGGGAAACTGAATGTCGTCAGGTGCGCTGGTACTGGGTGACCAGCTCACGTGTTCCGTACATCCATTCACATTTTCTTCAAGGGAAACTTGTATTGTTCAACTTGTGGATGGGTCACATGGGAACTGGGAAACAGGACATAACACCAGGTGTTCAGTGCAAATGTTCTTACATGTTTCAGGGACATAGGTGCCATGCCAAAGGGTTAAAAAAGTAATAACTCATTATACTATTTCTCCCGAGTTCCTTTTCTGATAACCCAAATAATCATAACAATTGACCTCATTGACTATGCAGAGGTAGGTGTAGGTCAGCACCGACCCACTGATAACACTCTCCACGCACTCATTCTGGTTTTTCGGACTCGACCAACAATACAATGATACAACTGGTGTGCTCTTCCATTATTGACTGTCTGACTCTGTTTCAGCTTCTTCTCTTCTCCCTCCCATCTGTAATCAAAACAAAAACAAGTCAATCGGCTCTTCTGACAGACAGACAGCCCCCCTAACCAAGCCAGTCTGTCACTCAAAACTTTCCCCCCTGGCCCCCTTGTTCACCTTCCTTTTATCTAGTTCGAACATCTTCTGAAGACGGTGTGACGACCCGACAACGACAACATCTGATGAATAATGCGCACCAAATGCCAATCGTTCCCTTATTCCCTCATTCCGTCCACCCGCCAACTTTCGCCCATTTTTCTTATTAATCCGATTTCGGTCACTAAAATCGTTCCCCTCCGTCTTTTCCTGGTTTTAGCACTGACCATAAAACTGCAACATTCTCATTTTCCTTATCATCTTATTTCCTCTTCTCCCACTATCTCCCCGTCTTCCAGTCTCTTCAAATTGCTCTCAAAACGTGACAATTTCAGTTGCACAAGGGTAACCATGGCGTGGTTAGATATAGCTACCCTAAACGTCATTCAACTTGGTTTCGGATTTCTAACAAACTTTTTCGCGTTCAACTCACAAGGGTTCATTGAGGAAGCTGTTATTGACAGTGCATCGGATGATGGGAGTATTAACAAACATGCCGGATACTACAGTCTATCAATTATCTACGCAGTGTTCACTGTGGCTAACTTCGCAGCAGCTCCAATTGTAGACATTTTGACTCCAAAATGGTCAATGGTATTGGGATCTCTATGTTATGCAGCGTTTCAGGTTTGAAGCACTAAATAGGTGATACCTCTCAAGTGAAGTTCAGGTCGGATTCCTTTTCCTAAATGAATGGTACTTATACGCTAGCAGTGCACTTCTAGGGCTGGGGGCTTCAAGTAAGAGTACTGTAGCTAGTTGAAACATTAGTTCTTTTTCCAGTAATTTGGACTGGTCAGGGCTCATACCTCTCTCAAAACTGTACCAAGGAAACTACAAGTCGGAACAGTGCAATGCTCTGGGCAATGTCGGAAAGCAGTCTTCTAGCCGGAGGTGTTTTCCTATTTGTTGTATTCAGTGTTCAAGGTGCTTCAGATCAAATCCCAAAGTCTACTGTAAGTTTTTCATTGTTACCTGTACAGTTACAACTTTCCCTTTTCCTCGTTCAGGTTAACATTCTCTACTCGGTGTTTTTCGTCCTCTCGCTTATCTCTGCCATCATTTTTGCACTTCTCCGTCACCCGTTCTACCCAGAAACCGTCGATCGCAAAAACTATGGAAAGCTGGTGGGGTCGACGTTCAAACTGATGTTCACCAAGAAAATGATCGCTCTCGCATTTGTTTTTGCCTACACCGGAATAGAGCAATCTTTTTGGACAGGTGACGAGGGAGAATCGGGGCGAGGTGATGTGATGTGAAAGATTTTCAGCAATTTACCCCACGTGCATCTCGTTTACCAAGAAATTGGGGTCTAACACGAACGCGCTGCTGGCTCTGAATGCAATTTGTACTGGTTTCGGTCAGGCGTTTGGTAAAACGAGAAGTCTGTAGAAGGAACTTTTGTTTACGATTTCAGCTGGACTTGTGTTCGGTCTTCTTGGAGACAAATCAAGAAAAGTGGGGCGAGATTCAATCATCCTGCTCGGAACGATTGTCCACCTTGTTGTTTACTTCCTCTGCTACATGAACTTCCCGCAGAACTCATCGCTGGAGAAAACCGACGACATGGGAGGTCTGATTGAGCCGAGTCTCGCAATTGCGCTGATTGCCGGAGGACTTCTGGGATTTGGAGACGCCGTTTGGAACACTCAAATCTACTCGTTCCTTTGCGATACCTACCCAAAACAAAGCGCCCAGGCGTTTTCACTCTTCAAATTCTATCAGGTTTGTTTGAAGATTGCTTTTCTCCCTTTTCTCCTGCAGACTTCTTTATCCAATCTACCTAATTCCTTCCTTTTAGTCGGCTCTATCCTGTGCTGCATTTTTCTACGCCCCAGTTCTCCAGCTCTATTGGCATTTGGTCATTTTGGTGCTCACGTCTTTGTTTGCGGCGTGTTGTTTCTTCTACGTGGAGACCATCAGCAGGGACAAGAGTTCTATCAGAGATTCATATAATTTTGAGAAGACAAGGGCGCAGAAGCCTAGCAGTGATATTCATTACAGTGTGGAAGAAGATAGTGCAGGGAATAATAATAGTATGTAGTAAATGAAGCAAAGAGACAAGAGAGCGTGAATATAAATAATTGCAGGTGTGACAATAACCTCTAGAAAGTCAACGGATCCAGATGAGTTATACAAGTTCTAAGGTAGGTGTTCATCTCTTCTGACTCTTGGACCTGCTCCTTCCGACGCTCTTGGCTGGATTCTCAGCTGTACAGCTTCTCTGGTGAACTGCCAAGCGGTCTTCCTAAAAGAATTGAGAAGTGCAGGCAATTCCCAAACCACTTACGTTAAACTTGCGGCCGCAGTGCTCACACTCGATCATCAATCCTTGAGAATTCTTCCAAAGCACCTCATTAGTCGCCTCTGCATCCACCCGACCGTCTGTAAACCTAACGTTTTGTTTATTGCAGTGTACTGCCATACCATCTCCAATAACTGCATCAGGTTTCACTGGGGCGGCTCGTCGTTTCGATTTGGGTAGCTTCTCGTTCTCAGCGTGCCACTTTTTCAGACATTGTGGCTCGTGTATTCCTTTAATTATTCAGTATTGATACATAAAACTCTATCGTTCTCTCTCTTCTATCATTCTTTTACCTATGCTCTTCGATCCGAACTGGCGTCCGCAAATGAAGCAGAATACAGTCGGCGCCGACTTTGTGGCTCTAGGCGGTCCCGGCGTGAAGTTGTTCTGAGACCGACGCATATGAAAAGTATGAGAGAAAAACTGCTACCATTAAGTTAGGTTTCCCGATGAGTTTCCAGCTCAATAAAGCGACAGAAATGCGAACCGGAAACCGGAGACGAAACCACACGCAATTGAACAGAAGTGGAGTGGAGGGTCCTATGCTCTCTTACGTCCGGAGGGCTGGGGCTGGCGGGCAGCAATGAGAAAGTTTTTTTGAATGCATGGGAAAAGGCCTGACGCCCCTCCTTCCCCTTCTTCTCTGGCCGCTTTAGCGACGTGCCGACGCGAAGAGGAGCAGCTTCTCTCGCATGCTGCTTGTTTGTTGCCTCATCCATCACCGTGGCGACAACACCATTGATTCAGAATTACGGCACGGAGCAACAGCTGCATTAGTCGGTGGATAAACGGAAATCAGTTAGTTGGCCGACTAGAATGAAACAAGCGGAAGCTCGGGGAATTGGAAAGTAGCTTCCGGGGACTGGAAACTAGGCAGGTGACTGAACTCAGAACTCGATTTATTGAAGACTCAAAAAGTACAAGCAACCAAGGAATACATTCATACATAAATTATAGATTTGATTTCATTGAAAGTTCTCCGCGAACTCATCCCGAGCGAACTCCACCAGAGCCGACAGCTTCCTCATCTTGAACGTATCCGCTACCTCATCCATTCCCGACAATGTCGCCTCGTCCAAGCTACCAATGAACTTCTCGTCCCACTCGCTGAAGCCAACCCATTCCGGAAGTTGTTGGTACTCCTTGTCGTGCTCATGATGCTCCATCCAGCAGACGATGTGTTGAATGGTCTTCTCAGAAAGTCCTTGTAAACAGATAGTTCTTGGGTATCCTGGTCCATTTGCTCGTCTCTCATCGTGAATTTCATGAATTTCCAGCCAGTCGGTGACATACTCAAAAATGTCCTCCGGAATGTCATGAAGAACAGGACCAGGGCGATTGTGTCTCTCAATCGCTACCTTGAACAGCTCTGACAGCTTCAGCATGCTTGTCGTGACAGTGTACGTGTTTCCTTCGTCGGAAACAAACTCGTAGAGTACTTCCCGATCGGAAGATTCCATATTCTGAAATTCAAAGAGGTTTCTGACAGAAGCAAAGGGCAAGGCATAATGCAGTTTGTACGCGAAAGGAGGCAGAACGGCGCGAAACGGAAGTGAGAACCAAATGAAAATTTCAATTTGAATTCGACATTCAACAAATAGGAAATTAGCTTTTCTCATTTCTGCGGTGTTTCCATGGGGATTTATGGAGATGGTAGATGGTGAAGAGTGCAATCACCATTATAGGTTTAGCTTTTCAAAACGAAACCCGAGACTCGGCTCTCGGAGCTCAGGGAGCTTATAAGCCCGCTAAATTTGAAAGGAAAACGCCGACCTTTTGGGATTAGTGAACCGCGATACGTTACGGGTCTGTCCATCTAATTGTCAAGCAGATGATATTAAAAGGTCAAAGCTGGATCAAAATTGGGAAATTCAAAAAGCACGTCAAAAAAGAAAAGAGTGCAAGGAAAAGAGAAAAGAAAGTGATCAACAACCCGAAATGCAATAATCTTCCGCAGAAGGAATTATATTCTTGTTCGCATAGTTATAGCCGTGTCATGTGCAAAGCTGTTACGGTTTTTGCGCGGGCCGAGTGTTGCGACACCAAAAAACGAACACTGAAAGTCATCCAGAAAAGATAATTCCTCGAAACCTGTTCATTTCCCATTGCAACAGTGCCCAGTGCTACTTTGCCCTTATTTGCCCTTATTAAACAACAATTTTTCATCAAAATCCTTTCAGTCCCTTAGAATCATCCCTCCCTGTTTCCTGCCACGAGCTCTGCCCTCTGTCCTCCTTCTCATTGCCCGCTCGCTTCGCATCGGTAATCCGCTCTCATCGGCCCCTGCTTCGAGAAGGCCGCTTACCAGTTTGTCTCCATGACAACATCGGGCATATGCGGATTTGTGCTTTCGTATTGATTGGCGAGCAGCTGGTTGAGAATAGGCGGCTTGAAACAGCGAGCCAGTGCGGCTTTAGAAGCGGAACAAGGGAAAATGGAACGGAATTCGATAAAATAGGTTTATTTAGAGAAAAAATTCAAGTTGATATATGCAGACCATGATAATTAGGATGAACATGAAAGCGAAAGAAAAATTATTTCTTATATCCCGGAGGACGCTCAACATGCGTGAACATGAAACCGAATGGTTTCGTGGCAATGATGAGGGACATGTAAGTGAACAGTCTATAAATTTTCAGAGCTTGAGCACATTCCTTGACCTTTTCCGCGGTTTCTTTGTCCAGCGCACCAAGGAAGTCCCGATCCCACTGCGAAATGCAAATTTTCTCGTGGTCCAACTCCAGTCTCTTCTGCTCCACAGTGTCGGTCTTATGGTGCTTGAGCCAATCAACGACAACGGAGAGATGACGGCCAGTCGCTTCTGGGATGGTGATCTTCTCGTAGGCTTCGGCAGGGACCGGAGAGTTTTTGAAGTCCTCTGCTTGATCGAAAAGTGAAGGATCAATCAAGAACTCGGAGCCATCTCCAGCGACGAGGTAGATTCCACAAGGCATTGGAACCTGGAATATTTCACAATTCTGTCATGAAATGGTGGGAAGAAGAGAAGAAGGGAAGCTAGCGAGGAAAGGTGGAAACCGAATGAGCATCTCGCGGAGTAGATTTGGACCCTCATCTAAGCCCGGAATAAGCCGTGCGACGAGCCAGACCCCTCTGCACATTTCCTCTAATTATCCTTTTACATGCATGCGCATAATCCCGTCATGATCCGAGAACGGCAGCTGGTCCAGGTAACGAGTGAGGAAAATCTTGGTAGCACGGATGCGACAAACAACAGTATTCCTAATGGATGTATCTTCGAATCTGGAAACCTGAACTGCCCACCCCTGTTCCCTCTTTTTCAGAGACTTCGAAACCAGGAACCACACATTTGGTTATTTTACACTTGATTTATTGGGATATAAGAAAAATAACATGTTCGGATAAGTTATGCATATCATTTGATTATAATATGTGTAAATAAGAAAGTTGCATTCGTGAAATTACGATGTTACTGATTGAAAACGATTCTGAGATGAGTCTGCAGACGTTCGAATCCCATGATCATAGCGATGGTCATGACTCTCTCCGCGACTCTCGGTCTCAGTCTTCTCAGGAACTGGTGATCCCACCGCTTCATTCTGATGTCCTCCCGCTTGTATTGGAGCTTACGGCGCATGGAGTCATTGCGATGATGGTCCAGCCACTCGGTGACGATGTCGAAGTCCGTGTCACGAAGTTTGTTGAGATTGATGGTCATATGGTAGGTGCCTTCCGCGGTGTACTTGAAGCTCTGGTCGAACAGAGATGCGTCGAAACGGTAGACCCTGTTTCCCGGCAGGTAGATGCGGCAGTGAGTGGGAAGGTTCATGTTCTGAAACTTGAAATGAGTGATGTCACTAGATTCGGAATAAGAATAGCCAACGGAAGGCTAGAGAAGGAAGCAGGAGAGTGAGATTGAGAGTACGACGACTCGTTGTGTGTAGAAGAGTAGAATGAGAGAAGGACAGAATGTATTACACTTCTGACTACGCGCGTTGTTGTCATGGTTATCAAATACGTTTCTCGATTACCTTCATGCGAATATTGGTTTCACATGTCCTCACGGAGCCCTCATGAAGGCCGCAAGGTAATAAGGGTGCAGAGAGAGAAACATGTCGGCAGCGGCACCGGAAGCGTGGAATATTTGAATTTCCTGATTGCTTTAAATGGGTGTATTTTTTGTTTATTGAAAGCTTGTATAGTTATGTTTGAAAACATTCTATGTAAAAGGATGATGAGAAGAGAGTAATGCATGCGGAAATGAGAATGGAATACATAAAAAATAGAGATGGTGTGAAATAAGAGGATCAGGACGAATAAATCGGGCTATATAGGTTGCATAGGTACACGAGTTACATAAGATTACAGTAGTCCTGCAGCGAAGAGTTCCTCCTCTTCCGCGGATTTGTTTCCGAATAGACTGCGAGTCTCTTCGATTGTCTTGCCCTGGCTGATGTCATTGGCATAATGTATCGCATAGTCCACGCACCTCGTGAGCCCCAACGTCTCGGCAGCGATTATGAACATCACGAAAGTGCTTCTATTCATCCTCTCAAAGAAAGCCAAATCCCATGGTGGAATGCGCTTATCACCTTTGCGGGGACCCTTCTTCTCTTTCTTGCTGTCAGTCTCGTGGTGTTTAAGCCATTCGTAGATGAGTTTCATTGTGGTCTCATCCATCAGGGTCAGATTGGTCGGAGAAGCTTTCTTCCCTTGCTCCCGAGCCAGGTTCAAGAGAAACTCAGATTGATCCAGCATGCCCATGGTAAACGCGAAATCGGTTCCACTTTGAGAGGTAAGATGGTAAGTTTTGACAGACATGCGGTTAAGTGCCATAGCTACAAGTTCTGAAAACGAAAAATTGGAAGAATAGGAAAGGAGGGACACACGTTAGAAGAAAACTAATAAGACAGGTGCAAAAAAGATCCCGGTGTCGCCTGATGTTTTTCTTGCTCATGCGGCCCCCGGTTGCGGTTGTCATAGGGAATAAGAAATACGGAAAACGAAACTGCCAATTACGAAGGCAAGGAGAGGGTTTATATAAAACGTTGGCAGATGTTCTCGAAAGCCCCACAACGGAAATTGAAAAAGACAGAGAGCGCTTTTTCACGGGTTGGCCAGGAGATTGACGACGCGAACTGACGGAAGACGTACTTTGGATATGTTGCCGGGATTGCGAAGGGATTTATTCGTGAATGTTGTTGATAGATATAAGATTCAATTTCGAAAAGAGCAATGCAAGACAAAACGGGGATTAAGTGTAGAACTGGAAGAGACATGTGCGATACGTATAATATGCGAAAAGAATTTCAAATCCATGTATACTAGTACACATGAGTTATGAGGGGACATGACAGGTTCAGCATAAACTTAGTTCGATATTAATACATTATAATGCCGTCGAGAAACATGCAATTATCTAAGCATCCAGCTCCTCCAACTCGGTTTCTTCATCAGACTTGACTCGCATGATTGCGCACATCTCAGCAGTTGATCTTCCCTTCAAGGCCCCAGCCACCAGTGAAGCGACGAACAGCATGAGACGGTTAATTTTCAGCGGTTTCGAGGCGTTCAGCAGCTTCCAGTACTGGTCATTGTCAAAACGGTCGAGATATGCCGCGTCCCAAGCCGGGAGAGTGTCTCCACATCGGAACATCCTGTTCTTCTTCTTACGAGAGTCGGTCTCGTGATGTTTCAGCCAGTCAACAATCACCTTCAGAGTTGCTCCATCCACTTCAGCCAAGAGTGAGAAGCGGTTTTGAACTTCAGCAGGCATACGAGCAACGCATGTGAAGTATCCGGATTGGTCAATCATTCCGGGAGTCAAGGTGAAGGTTTGACCATCGTTAGAGGTGACTTGGAGAGAGGTAGCTTGCGGAGAGGACATTGGAACACGAATTGACAGTTGGAAGAACCTGTAATCATTTGTTATTAGCATTTTTTCATCAAAACGGGTCGAGAGACGAGCTAAAACTAACCAATACGTGCCGAGCAAAAAAAACGCGAAATGAGAGATAGCTGATGTCCTCCTGCTGTTTTTGGCGGAAATTGCTAATCTGCTATCACGTGTTGCATTGTACTGGGATTACTTATAAGTGCTTCATACAAATGGAGAAAAAACGTAGCGGATTATATAATTGATTCGAGCAGTAGCTCGAGTACACCAGATTACCGTAATATATTCACTCGAATATTTGTTTTACCTCCAGTTTCCAGAAATACAACTTTATTAGCCAATTTTCAAATTTTTTCTCATTTGTTTTTTGTTTTATTTATTCGTCAAGTATTCCGAGACCAATTCCAAAATATTCAAAAATGTGTTTGATTATTATTGCGAAATTATTGCGAAATAATTTAGTAACATGTGCTCCCGAGACATTAGTACTCTGTCAAAATGTTGTGTTTGATGATCCCATCAATCCTTCCTCTCTGTGGCTGATCTCTCCTTCTCCTTTTCTCTGAAATTTTGTATTTTGAAAAGTGGCGTACCCTACCCATACACTACGAATTAGAACTAAACATACGGAGTGAAGGAAAGAAACACAAACTACTACACCCTTATCTAGAGGCTTCTATGTACCAATTTACCAAAGTATGTTTACTATTAAGTATACAGTTTACAAAACAATATTTGGAGGGGTTGGGAGGATGAATTTGCATGCGGACACCTGTTTAGAGAGAAGGGGTTTGCGTAACAAAGGAGCGGAGAGACAAACAAATAAATTAAAGTAATAAGAGCAGGGAAGACGGAATTAGAAAACGGATCGGGGGTATTCACATCTCGGTATTTCGGAAGTCTCTTGGCAGCGCCTTGTCTCCAGTGGCACGCGACCGGTTTGTGGCCGCCTCGACGGCATCCATGAGAATTCCCTGCAACACGATCGAGTTGTTATCACTATACATGTGTACTATGAACTCTATTGACCATCATTAACTGATTTCTGATTATTCCCCGATTACCTTGAGGCCTCCACTCTCCAACTTGTGCATTCCGTAAACAGAAGAGCCGGCTGGACTTTGAACATCATCCTTGAGCTGGGCTGGATGCACACCTGTCTCCAAGACCATCTTAGCAGCTCCCAGAAGTGTATAAGCAGCCAGCTTCAGAGCCAAATCACGTGGAAGTCCAACTTTGACACCACCATCGGCAAGTCCCTCAATCACGGCAAACATCTGAATGAGAGAACATTGCAACTTATCAAATGATCAAAGAACACTCACATAACTCGGGCCGGAACCAGAAAGACCTGTGACTGGGTCGATGTGGATTTCTGGAACTTCCACTGCAAATCCGACGGTGCTGAGGAGTCGCTCGACAGTTTCTGCGTCTCCGTCACGGCAAGCGGATCCCATGGCAAATGCGGAAGCGCCGGCGCGGACGACAGAGGGAGTGTTTGGCATGACTCTGACCACACGAGATTTTGTTGGCAGCAGCTGAAAAGGAGCGGTTTCTATAGTTGAACGGGAACGGGGGCAGTTACCGATTCAATATTTCTGATAGTGATTCCAAGTGCAATTGACACTACGAGATGTTCCTTGCTCAATGCTGGCGCGATTTCCGATGCAACCTTGCTGACGTGGACTGGCTTGACGGCGAGGAAGATGACGTCACTCTTCTGGACGACTTCAGCGTTTTCATGGGTTGTGTTGAGTCCCATGGATTTGCATTGTTCCAGGAGGAACTCGTCACGTTTTGGGGAACTAGCAATGATGTTGTCGGCGGTGATTCTTCCTGAAAACCCTAGATGAATGGGTTCTAAAGAGAAAAGGGTTACCTGAGTTAATGAGTCCTCTAGCCAAGGCTTGGGCCATTTTGCCAGCTCCGATGAATCCGATCTTCATTTTGTTGGTAGGGAGTACTGTAAGATTCTATTTAGGACAAGAAAATGGAGTAATAGTGCTTCGAAGTGACCGCCTGACCACTAGATGGTCACACGAACAAGTTATCAATACCCGTGGAAGATTACATACAACATTATGGAGGAGGAGGGGTAGAGAGTGGCCAAAACAGCGCAAGTGATAACAAAACGCCTCCTGATAACAAAGAATCGTTTCGCCTATTCCCAAAACTCAAAAATTGGGGTTGAGGGGGGAAAGGAAGAACTTTCTAACGAGGAAGGAAAAGAGATATCGTCTAGTTGATACGATGAGGATTTAATAGGCGGCCGCGTTGCAATGTTATGCAATCCACCCGCAACAATGCGAAAAGGGAAAGAAGGCTTCGAAGGGCAGGTTCTAGAAGGTGGAATGGTCACGTCTCGCCGAGGAAAAAGGCAGAAGAATGACTTGAGATTGTCTGGGCTGTGGGTGGGAGTATCCAAGTTATCTTATCACGGGGACAAATTGGATTGTGTGCTGCTTATCGTATCTCAATGTCATCATGTTCTGGTCACATGTAATGAATAACACACTATCAGAGCAGCCACACAATTGATATCGATCGAAGGGGAGAGTGCTCCACTTTCACTCGTTTTTGTTCGTTTGATGTTTCGTTTTTCTGTTTTCCAAGCACTACTTTCACTTTATTGAGTATCATTTTCAAAGAGGCAGTTACATGAAATCTTCATAATTATGGTCTTCCACGACGAAGTAGTCGGTGTCTTTTGGTCGTTTCCATGTTAGACGGGATAGTGGGTCGAATTCTGGAATCTTCAAGCTTTCCGTTATCCCTCTACCCAATCCCAATTACCTTTTGCCGCCGGATTGTATCTTTTCTTCATTTCATCATCAGTCCTTGCAAAATACGTCTTAATATCACATCTTTTATTGCTGGTTGCCAAGCGGTAGTCATATTTCACAACTGTCAGTTGCATGGTTGCTGAACAGTATCCGCAAGTGTTTCGGCATTCGCGGAAGGCAGACGGGAAAGATCCACAGCCTCCGAGAGTGCTGTAACTGGAATCCGCCCAGTAGCTTTCCCTGGAAAGTTGGTGGTTGAATAGAAGGGTGGAATAATTGATAAGTGGTGATAAGAATGAACTAACAAGCCTGCCCACCTTCTGGCCATCCTTTGACACCAGTCTCCACCTCGACGATCTATACAGTTAGCTTTCATTGGATCTTCTAAGTGCCTTCGCACTACCAAAGTGTACTTGTCAGCGCTACCCGAGTTCCGCCGGTCAAAACTAAAATTTCTGATTTTGCCGGTTCTATCATTTAGGTTCGGCTACCATGTTGAGCAACATTGAATTAGAGCAAAATCCGGGTCATTTGCACATCTCTTGGAGAAACGAGAAGGGCTGTTCAGTCGCATTCTTCCACATGTCAGTGTTGTCAGCCTATCCACACAACATGGTGTTCTGTCGGTGATATCTTGTGGTGTGTTGAAATTGAAGTTAGGTGTGCTTGCTGCAAATTGTGTTTTGATCCGTCATCTTTTTGCTCTTTGCTTTTTGCTCTGGCATTTTCGCATCTTGAGGCCAATTTCTCGGTGTACAAACACAACATTTAGCTTGATTTATTCCCCCTTAGCAAAAAATGCTGAATGGCAATGAAAAAGACTCACCGGCTTGCGCAACACCGAATAATAGTGTGGCGCGTATTGTGCAGACAATAAGAAATCGCACGGCAGGCATTGGGAAAAACTACGGTTGTTCCCATGAACCGGCAAAACGTCGTTCTTGTCTAAGAAATGAATGAAAGAGTGGGACGACTGGCCAGAGTGTTTGGAAAGGTGTGAACACCCGTTTTGGTAGTACATGTTTGCGTATTGACCGTATTACATGACGAAGCCGGGGGCAAATAAGGGTTTTGGAAGACGCGGCGAGAGATTGAGTTGCACTATATCTCCCCCGTGCGTCTTGAAGAATTCGATAAGGGTCATTGAGCCAAATTCCGAATTCGGAGCAAAAAACAAACGGAGCTGTGAGGCGATTATTTGTTTTTTAGTGTGTGTCCTGCATGTCTGAGTCAATAGGAATATAAATTCTCATTTTTATTTCAATTTTTTGGAGGAAAATAATACTTCAATAATACTTTGGGGTCATGACACATAACTCGGATCAATATTTTGAGAACAATAATTTAATGAGTTCAGTTGATGCGATGCCTTGAAGTTGTCTTCTTAAAGAAGTCGTTCGCAGGATTTTGGGTTCTTGGCGATTGCCGAGTCGTATCTCACTGTAGCTGTCTTGTTCACTCTGCAAAACCACATTTTCGAACTGGAGGCTGTGAACGTGAAACTTACGATGAGCAGTATCCGCAAGTCTTTCTGCAGACTCTGAACGCAAATGCAGAGTGCTGGCAAGTCAGAGCTCTTCTTCCCCACATTCCAGTTTTTGTGACGAATGCCTCGCAGAATTGGGTGCCATGGCGGTCGAAGCAATGCTGTGGGTGATAACGGAGAAGAAGCTCATCGACGTCGTGTTGGTAGAGGTCTGCTGGTACTGGGATTGCTAAAATAGCTCGGCTTTAGTTCTAAACTCCTGGGTTTCGCTTACTGTCACTTGTGAACATGTCCATGTTGAAATGACAGGAGTGACAGCATTGGATGAAGGAGAAGTCGGCGTTAGTTCTACATTGTTTTGTGAACTTTTCATGGTCTCGGTTATAGAGGGATTTGCACACGTTTGGCATCAATGTGTCCATACAACATGGAGTTCTGGTTGCTTTGTAAGCTACCATTTGCATAGACATCTCAGTCGAAACTAGTGCTAAAATAACTAACTACGAAGGTTTATGAGGGGTTGGGACTATACCTATGGCGGTGGCAAAGACTACAAAAGCTTTCCGGTGAGCCATTCTACGAAGTGAAGAAAGAGAAGGTGCTGAACAACCAAAACACTGAAATGGACACGTGAAACCACGGCCGGCGGGCTTTTATACTTGCTGCCATTCGTCCGACGGTCCGGTTTGTCCGTGAATTGTCCGGGTGGCTCCTGCCCGCCTCTTCCACGGAAGTGCCAACACCCTCTCCGACTGTACTAATCATATTGTGCTCTTTTCTCTGCGTCTTCTCTCGTTATGAATTATGAACATCCATGAGACAGAGTGGGCGGAAGCGGGGTTGCGGAAGAAAAAAACAAATAGGCGCAAGTGAAGGGGGCCCACCTGAAGAAAAGTTGCTTGTTTTCTTTTTCCTGGATGTCTTGCGGAAGTCGCGGTGAGGCGTTTGCCCTTCAAACCTATACATTGTTTGCCGCCCGCCTGTTTTGTGTCCAGTGCGGTTTAACGCGCGCTTTGCGCTGCTTGCTCCGCTACGCTTGACAACTTTTTGCGACAAACGGATTGGCTGTTGGTTTGACAAGGAATTACATGGGGATAAGAAACAATACATGTACTTTGCTGCTTGGGAGGTGTGAGAACAAGGGAATGAAGTTGGGGATATGTATAAACAGCTTACGAATCGACTTGTTACTTTTCCTGAAACTAACTCGCCCTTTTCTTCAACTTCACTCCCAATTCACTCAAAATGAGAATATACTATTTCAGATACAAACTGAGTCTATGAACACATTTGACTCAATTGAGCAAGCCCTCAATTCCGTTCAACTAGATGAACTTCTATCCGGAGGAGATCCCACTATCCTCGATGACGCAATCCTCTCCCTGATAGAAGATGAGAAAGTGTTTATTGCAACTCCAGAGCCTGCTCAACTTGAGACCCCAGTTGTTCAGTTGAAAAAGAAACCGGTGAGAGATGAAAAAGTGCATCGTACTGACCATTCATCTATTCGCACTGAAAAACTTCCCAAAGCCCAAAGGAAACCTGTCAACCGAGAAAAAGCTCACTCCTTGGTTTCCCAACTAGTCAATCGAATAACCAGTGGCAATAATGTCACAACAGATGAGTTCGCTAACTTGAACACCGTTCTAGAGTCATCTTGGAATGACTCAGTGCAGTCGGAAAATATGGAATACATGTACGCCCCAAAAACTGAGCTCTTTATCTTATTTGGTGTTTCCCAGGTTTCACCTTGGCGAGAGACGAATGGATGTTGTCAACTTATACTTCCAGTTCAAAATCAAAGATACAACTGATTTCAAGTGTATTTGTCTGCACATCGGGGAACTTCTCCTGGTAATCCGCTACGAAAAGAAGGGCGATGAGCTGTTATGGTTTGTGAGCTCAAGTCACACCAGAAGAGTACGACAGTTGGCGTGAGTTTGGATACTTGCTATTCTAAAATGTATCCTTTTTCAGAGAAGAACGGCCCTTACATGTTCCAGCAGACAGGGCAGTTCACACAATGAACTTTCAAGTGAAACGGAACTCTGTCGAAGTTCAAATCCTCCATGAATCAAAACTCTACCATTCATATGCATTGGATAGAACTCGACCTGTTGAAGAAGTCAAAATCATGGTCAGCTCACTGTATCACACTATCCCAGTCATGTTTGAAGGTAGGTCACCAAGTATTTGTCATCTCCTGTTCAACTTTTTTCAGGAGACGAAACTTCCGCACATGACTTCCAAAAACTACGGCTGAACTCCAAAAACGTGGATAAAGCGAAGCAATTTGTTCACACCACGAAAGGTCGTAAACTTATGATTGGAAAGGTGTCGAGTCCAGTTATTCCAATTCAACACAACCAAGCAGTCGGTTATAACACGGATAAGCCTCAGTTCGACAACATGTACGAGCAGTTGAGAGGTGCTGGAGGATTCGGATTTATCTACCATTGTATCATTCAGGTAAAAGTAGTTTTGCCAAGCTTTTTTATATCTAGAAACTTCCAGAAAATCCTCAACGACGAACCATTGCCAGATGAGCTATGCAAACTATTGTCATCTTATCTGGAGTCTTTTTCTGTTCGAGATGGAAAGTTCAATCGTATTGAAGCTATCCAAATGACATCTCTACTTCTTCGGTATAAAAGTGGAGCGGCGGAAATGAATTTCCTTCCGGTAGGCTTATGGTCATTTGATGATAATGATTGACAACATACTTTAGAAGTCCTTGAATAGATACTCCTCCCCGTTAAACATAACAGATGAAGTGATCCTTTGGAAGGAGTTCCTATCCGAGTCAATGTACTGGGAACATCATCTCAAAGACTTTTACCTAGTGGTCGTGGCGTTCAATAGGTCGGCACCAAGTGCACATTCTGACACGTTTCTTCGGTTGATCCTTGAGGTTGATCGATCTTTTTGACGTTGTTCTCTACTATTGAAAGTTTTCAGATTGTCGCTAAAATAATCCGAAAAGACACCGGAACCGACACAGTCTGTGACATTGTTTCGATAACATTGGAAATGATCAAGAAGTGGTGCAGTGACCCTCATAAGGAACGGACAACTCTTTTGGTGACTTTTTTGATGGAGTTGCATGACTTTGAGATGATCAGCCCGCAACTGGAAAGTTTCTTGTGGATTGAAGAACATGTGCTTGAGAAAGAAAGATTCCGACAACCAATTCTAACTTTGAATGGAGAGGAAGAAGAGGAATTTGATGAAGAAGACCAGGACATCAACTTGGAGTTGCTGCAGTTAGATCTTCCAATCGCAGAGTTCGAAAGTGATGACCTATACGATGGGAGCCATGAAAAGTCAACCAGAAACCGAGACAACATGACGAAAGGCATCCTGAAGCATTTGTATCAGCTATATGTGCTCTGTCCGGACACCTTATACGTTTGCTTGGATAGCATCACCGCGGAGAAAATATGCTACCTACTGGAAATTGAGAAGGATGGAGATATAATTGCATTGCTGATTGAAATGTACGAATCTATCATAGTAAGTCCCTCACACTTTTTTGATTTGTCTCAACGTATATTTCAGAACCACAACATCCAATCCGAGAAGAACATCAAGATATTCCGTCACAACTTGCTTCTCGTTCTTGCCCGCCAACTGCGTGGAAAACCACTCACCGAGAAGTCTGTCAATGCTCTTTTCTCAATCATGCTCGGAGAACAAGTTGATGTCTCTGCTGGGTTGGACACTGCACATGTTGAAGCATTCTGTCCAAATGGGATCTCATGTCAAGCCGTGGCACCTCTTCTGACAATCTTCGAGGAATCAGTGACGGACGTGGATATCACAGTGTTCACAGTTGTGTGCACCTCCCTGAACAAGGTGACATTCATGATCACTTGTTCTCTAAATCGTTTGAGTTACAGATTTACATAAACAACAATCAACTCACTCAAGCTATGTCAGAAGCAGGTCTCGATGAGAAGATGACTGCTGTGTTACTGAAACTTGCGAATATGGGAGATTTCCGGAGGAGGAATGAGAAATTGAAAGCTCTTCTTGATCCATGGCTCGCATTTTCTATCAGTATCATGAGAATTGGGCTGAACGGAAGGAAGAACGTCTTTGAAGGAGCAAGTCGTACTGTGACTAACCTACTAGTTCTATACGCCCAGGAAAACGGAAAACTGTTAAGTGATCCGGAAAACGAAGCTCAGAGATTAAAACGGGATAACATTCACTGGATTATCTGCATTGTGCTTTTACAACTGTTCAAGTTCCTGTTGGACATTGCACTTTCGGATTCCAACAATCACCGGAGTGCTAGCAACTCATCCATCAACATGCTGGGTTACGATGACGATCCGGAAGAAATCGAAGCGATTCCAACAAAACCAACCAAGTTCTGGGACAACATTGCTCATAAGCTCATTGAGACTATTTTGGGTCCGAGTGAGAACTTCTTGAAATGCCCGTACCGAAAACATAAAGACACACCTCTCACTGCTCAAGAAGTTCGATACAGAGTGAAGGAGGTGTTGACGTTGTGCCAGTACTTCTTCAAACTCACAACAAGAGTGGATTCAGATGAGGAAGATAATTTGTACAAGATATTCTTTGAAGAGTTGTCAAGATGGACGTTAGAAGAGGTATAAGCTAAAGTTGTTACAATTTGAAAACTCTTTTCCCAGCAATGGCCGAACTGCATCTATGTAACAGCGGATATGATGTTCGTGACGAATGTGTTTGCAAATTGTGTTGCATTCGTTCTCACTGATATCCATCAATACATCCTTCCCTACAGTAAGTCGCAATAGCTTGATTCTCAAGGAACACTTGTTTAGAACGAGTATTCATCCGTCAAAAGCCTGCGAGACTCGAAGCGATACTCCAGAAAATCTTACGATATCAATCTAGAGTCCCCACGGTTTTCGGAAACATAATGGATATTGATCAGATTATCAAGCTCACAATTGAAAATATCACGCAGAGAGAAGATCAGAACTCTAATTTGTTCAGACTTGCAGTCATGTTCTTGAATAGTGTGAATAAAGAGAGAAAGGGTATGTGTCGTGAGATCTATTCTTCAAACTATACTTTTTTTCAGGAACCACGCAATATCCCCAACGAATGACACCAGATTTTATACAAAAACTGACAGTTGAGAGTGAAATGGCTTCGAGATATTGGGCGGATCAGAGAAGTGAAGTGATTGTTAGTTTGAAATGGGGTGGGAACCGGCATCTGGATGTCGCCGAGCTCAATCGGAACCTGGAAGCACTTCGGAAGTCTCTGGCTGCACCCAAGAACACAAAGAGGGTAGATGAGATTTGTAAATTCTTGCAGAAGATTGAAGAGAATGAGGTATGGTGATCCTTTAAAAGTTAGGCAGATCGTTCACTTTCAGAGAGTGTTTACGTCGTGGACTGCAGTCAAGAATAACTATGTTCCCAGGCGGATTTCTACAATCCTAGGTCCTAGAGGAGAAAGGATGATAACTGACTTGTCTCCTATCAAAACCAGTGACCTCTTCACCGCGCAGCAAATCATGAAGATTGAGCGATTCGGTGAAGTTTGCAAAGCACTATCTCTCAACCGTTTCAAAAGAACTGGCAAGTTGTCTTCCTACCTTCACGGCATTCTCCACACCAGCGACATGAAAACCAAACCTATAATCCATGTGGATCACTTGGGAATCACCTGTGCTTTCACTTGTGGAGCTCTTGGCGGGGAGAGACGGTACCTGTTCGAAGACATAAGCACAATATTCCCAAAACCCATGCGTCCCTGGGATAATTTGGAGGTCTGCTTTCAAATCTTACTGAAAACTCATGAAGTGATTCTTATATACTCTCAGCAGGTGAGAAGCAAAATTAATAGAGGATCATGTCGTTTTATGTTCAGAAGTTTGAAAAGTTGCTCAACCAATATGCATATAGCTTGATTGCAACTGAAGCGCATCTCCAAGCTGTGACTAGTCAATGGGAGGATGGAAAAACGTCCAACTTCGAGTACTTGATGTTCTTGAACTTGTTTGCCGGCCGGACAGTGCATGACAGCAGTAGTTACATCATTTTCCCAAGAATCATCGCAAAGTTCGGGGATGAGAGTATAGATCTGTTGGATAAGAATATGTACAGGTAAGGGCTAATCGAACATCCCATAACCAGATTGATATTTAGGGAACTTGACCGTCCAGTTGCTGCCCAAGACAGTAACTCCGTTGATAGACATAAACAACACTATCACGAGTTGAAGGTAATATTTATCAGACTTTAGTTATAATTTTCAAGCATGGTTTAGGAAAACGAAGCAATCAGTCACTTGACACCGTATCATTTTGGTTCCGGGTGCTCGAATCGTGGAGTTGTGGCTTTCTTCAACATCCGTCTACTTTCTTTCGGAGAGGAAGCCATTGAACTTCAAGACGGCAGATTCGACTTCCCTGATCGTTTATTTCACAGTATTGAGTCTGGACTTGGAATGGGAAAAGTGGAATCTCACAATGACTACAAGGAGTTGGTTCCAGAGTTGTTCACCACTGTGGAAGTGTTGCGAAACGAGAATGGGAACAAGTTCGGAAAGAAACAGAACGGAGACGCAGTGGAAGATGTAGAGGTTCCGAAGTGGTGTTATGTGGATGGAAAACCAAGACATGAGCATTTCATATCAGTGCACAGACAAGCGTTGGGTATGAACACATGATTTTTTGAAATTTACGTGTGTTCCTTTCAGAATCTGAATACGTCCAGTCAATGCTGCACCACTGGATTGATCTCGTCTTTGGTTATAAGTCTAGAGGTAGAGCAGCTCTTGAAGCCACAAACGTTTACCATCCTGCTGTTTACCCTGGAACTGCACCACCTCCTGGATTTGACCGTCTTCTGACGAATGCTTATGAAGCAAACCAGAAGACACTTGGGACAGCTCCCCAGCAACTATTTCTTCATGCCCATCCGAAGAGGGAAGTTGTGTCGGTACAACTCGGGAGTATTAGGAACGTGAAGAATCTAGCGTGAGTTGACGAATGGGAATTTGAATTACCGCAAATGTTCAGATTTGGAAAAGAGCTGACTATCGGAGAATTCGAAAATGGAGAGTGTACTGATGAACGAGAGACGTCTAGAGGGGTCTGGAGACGGATGAAAAAGCTGAAGTCAAAGTTGTTCAATAGAGGAGACCCTGAACCGGAAAACTTCCAGTTGTTCAGGAAGAATCGAGACAGTTAGTAGATGAGTACTGAAAACTTTCAAAATTCTACTTTCAGGGAGGGAAAAAGATCTGTCCGAGTTCAATGTCAAGATAAATGACACCCGGTTGATTGTGAATGATGGAACGATAGGAATAGAACGAGAGTACCCAAAGAAAGTGGTAGCTGTTTGTGTAGAGGACCAGTATGTTGCATGCCTAATCCATCAAGGCCCAATTGAGATCAACAAAATGGTGCTGAAGAAATCTGCGAAAGCAAGAGTTGGAGTGGAGAGAATGTTACGGTATCAGAGCAGAATGTTCTCTTTGGAACATTATGGAACGATTCTAACTCAAGAGGGACACTACACCTCTTTTGAACTTTGTGTCTCGTTTTCCACTGTTTTCGCAATTCACCAGCTGGAAAATCAGTCTGTGATATCAGTTTGGGATCTTCATACTCAACACATCCGTGCTCGCTGCTCTATTGACAAAGTGATGATGTCATGTGGAGTTTTGAAGAATCTTGGAGAGCTTGTCCTTGTTGAGCAGTGGACTGGAAACCATATCAAGTACGAGAAGATTTGGAAGAGTAAAAAGAGGAAGACCAAGAAAAAGAAGTGTTGTGGGAAGAAGAAGTTGGAGACAACAGAACAGACACTGGCAAAGATTAGCGTTAGTGTCACTGTTGCAACCAAGACAATTATGAGTTTCCAGGTAAATGCCAAGGTTCAAATGTACACTTACTCCGATCGGCACCTCTCGGTCTATAGTGGAGTTCTGTCGATGCCTTGTGAGCCAGGAATGGGGATTCAGACACTGGCGCTGATCCGACAAGACAGTTCGATAGTTCTTCTTGAAACTTTGTCTCTGACGGTTATGCGAGTACTGCAAGCAGATGTCAGGATGGATTTCCGTCTCAGAGAGTAAGTTGTTTCGGGTTTCAGCAAACTTCTCATAAATGTCTTCCAGGCTGCGATACCAGGAAGACAACACACTTCTTGCTATCTACAAACAATCCAGGTCAATGCGGAAGAAGAACAAATCGCTCGGGCTCCCCTCACAAACATGTACATGGTACTTCAAGCCAAAATGAATCTTTTATTTTTTATTTCTTGATTATCTGCTGAGATTTATGGGTCAAAATGTTTTTTGTTGATAGCACATTTCATTTTCTGTCATAAATCCTTTGAAAATGTTTAATTATTTATAAATATGTTACATTATTCATAAAAAGTTATATATTACGTCATTTTCGTTCAATATTTTGTTCTTCCGAAAATGCGCGTCAAGTATACTGACTTGGCTGCAACGGTGTGCAAACACTATGTCATGCCTATTTTCAATGGCTGCGTATCAACGCCCTATGAGGAAGTTAGATGTGCAGGTGCGTAGCGACTCACTTCCTCGTGGACGAATAGGCTCCGTTGATAAGATGAGAATTGAGACGCCGACCGAACCAGCCGTATACGAGAAGCTGCAGAGAATAGAGAGGCCCCGACGGTGAGGGCTCAAAACGCGACCAGCCGACACGTTCACATTCTCTTTCATTTCTCGCGTTCTTCGTGATTCTTTCTTCTTTTACCTCTGTCTTATTCTATTTTTCAGGATGTTCGAACGGAAATTTATGCTCAGAGGCATCTTCAGAAACTTTCGGGAATCTTTCTCGGAAACACTCACTAGAGAATCGGATGTAGAGGAACATTTTGGAGTGGGATGGTAGGAAAGAAAGAGTTGTGAACAATTAATTGAGCTGAGGTCGTTGAAGGTATATTCAACTTGCGAAGATCGAGAAGAGATATGACATCCTGCTTCGCTGCACAGGGCCCGTCAACCGGACAAGTTCTTCTTGGACTATCAAAATGAACTTTGACCTCGAGTTTCCTTGCGACAGGAAGCGAGAGCTCAACACCAGAAAAAAGTGTCAAGGATCTTTGAAAGAGGATTGTGATTATGTTTTCGGTAGCTCCTATTTCCTTTCGACCATTGTTTCTTCAATTGCTGAGGATACTTTCATCATTGATTGGAAGGTTAACATTCTCAAAACAGAGGGCATTCCGGCAGTGAGGAACATGTCGTTCAGCAAGAAAAAAGATAATACAGATGTGATTGTCAAGGCGGGAAACGAAAAGTTCCACTTGTCGAAAACGGTGAGTTATATTTGATGGCAGTACTTTTGTGCATAATTCTATACAGGTTTCCTTTTCAAATAGATATCAGGGCCTGTTTTGAAAACAAAATTCATCAGAAACATATTTTTTTCCAGATGCTTTGCCACTTTTCCGACTACTTCAAATTGATGGTCTTTGGACCGGATCCCAACAAGTCAGAAACGGAGCTGAAAGACTGCAATGCTGACGTCTTCCACACCGTTCTCGAGGTCATTCACGGCCAGCCAGTGATCAATGGTAAGTCTCTTTGAAAAACATTTGGGAGAAAAAACGTCATCTCTCCTTCACCAATGTGTCGAACCGAACTTGAAGCATTTTTTTAGACGACAATGTCATTGACGTTCTCAAATTGGCTGCCTTCTGTCAAATGAAAGTGGTCCTTGATGAGTGCGAGAAATGCTTGATGGCGAGCAAACAAGTAGAGAAGAAGGAGTTGTTGAGATTGGCTGATGAGTTTAATTTGGATGAGTTGAAAGTGAGAAATTAGCATTACAGTCGTAGAAGCTCTCGTCACTCGAATATCATAGTTACTAGAAGTTAACGTTTTTGAGTTCCATTTCTTTCAGCGCAAATGTTTCCACGACATCAATTTTCTGATCGACTTCAAAGAATACATGCCAGACGATCCATTCAAACTACAGCAAGCTACTCTTGCTATGTTCACCACTAGAGCTTTGAGTCTCATTAAGTAACAAATAAAGAAACATGATATTTTGAGTCAATGATATGTTTTTGTTCCGTTTATACCGGTTCTTTACCGAGTTACTATCTTCTGATACTCATTTTCAAGATTTTTTGTTTTCTTTTACACCAGTTTCTAGAACCAGTCATGACCGAAACACATTTCATCAAACTTCGTCACGTCATCAAGGATTATCCAAATTTGCGAAGCGAAAATAGTGAGATTGTGAGAGAATCCGGGCTCGAATGGTAATTCCAACATTTTTGCTTGTTGAAAATTAATCATTTTCAGGTGTCTTATAGTGAAAAACACAAGCTTAAAAAAACCAGAAGGTGCCATCGGGGATCTCAGTGTTCATGTCAGTTGTAGCCAAGATCCTAGTCGGTACGGGGAATTTGAAGTACACACAAATGTGACTGTGGAAATACCATCTTACTCGAATTCCAACAATGGGATGCAACCAAATTCCAACAATGGGATTTCACCCAGAAAGCAGAAGGACGTTCTCTTCCAAGGATCTTCCGAAACCACGGCCCGTTGCTATTCTACAGATCATGCCCCACTCTTGTGTAATGCAAACAATGAAGTTGTGATCGAGTGTGGAATTATGATAAGCTACGCTATCAGAAAGCCGCCGAAAAGGAAGATGATGAATTTCGATGAGGTCGACCGAACGGCGAAGGATAACATTACGCTGGTTGTGGCAGAGCGGAAATTCAACGTGTCAAAAGAGGTAGGTTGAAACAACCCTGGTAAATAGTGCAACCTGTTTACAGATGCTCATGGAATTCTCACGTCACTTCCAAAAACTGTTCTCCAAAAACCCCAACAAGAAAATTAAAGAATACATTCTCGGAGGCGATTTGGATCCAGACGGCTTCGATAGCATGCTAGAAGTTATCCACGGAAATCTTGGCGTTTTAGCGAGTGAGGAAATTTGTTTTTAACGTGATTGTCAATTCTTCAAATTTTCAGATCACACTATTGAAGAAGTTCTCAAGGCCGCGAAATATTGCGAAAGTCAGATGGTGATCAATAGATGCGAAAACTACTTTCTGAACCAGAACAGATCATCCAGAACGTCAATTAATGAGCAATTTCAATTCCGCCTTGCTGACAAATACGACTTGGAAACTCTGTTGGTAAGCATGCATTTTTTTGAAATCCTTCAAAAACTTGTCAGCTTTCAGAAAGAACTCTTGGATAAGAACTCCACAACCATTTACGAACTGATGGACCTGGTCCCGCAAAATTACGTTGACATAAAAGCATCCACTTGCCAATTATTCTTCCAAAAACTCATGGCTAACCACAAACCTTAATTATTTTTGAATTCTTCTCTGTTCACAAACCTGCAACTGTAAAATGTATAAGAGAATGGGGTTTTTCGTGTGTTTTTTCTCAGTTAAAAAACTGTGATCCCTGACAAAATGCTCGTCTTTTTCAGATGAAACAGCTAATTAGAATTCATTTGTGCATTGTTTTGTCATGAATTGTCTCCAAATATTTCATTGTACAATGTCAATATCTTATTTTTCTAGTAGTGCGTTTCATTTGAACTGAATTCTTCTTTTCTTCACTAGTTCTAGCAGAATAAATAAAAAAGAACATCGACATGAAACATTGTATGAAAATGAAGAAGGGAATTTGACTATTATGAAAACGATCTAATAACTCCAAACTTGGAATGTGTTTTGAGTGAGATGAATTAACAGGTACTTGTTGCAGTCCATATCGATGCGACTCTTGAATGGGAGTTGTTGATTGTATCCAAAGCAATTTATTGTTTCCGAGGTGATGAAAGAAATGCTAACTTCCTTGATGAGAGAGTTAGACATCATGTTCTGAAACAATGGAGTTTTAAAAACAATTGGGATAAAGTCTTTCCTACCTTGATCACATCTCGCACGAGTTTCTCAGTGAGGTGCTCAATTCCGATGACAGTGTTCTTGAAATGTTTCCAGTTTTCAAAGGGCATATAGACAATGTTATCTCCAATATGACTTTGGAACACTTTGGCTTGCTTCCACTGTTCCAGCTGAACAACGTCGTCCAGTGGAAGCCAGAGGTTTCTTCCTTCATTGTGAGCAGTGCTCACGGAGATTGTTTCCAAGACGCCTGGCTCCAAGTGGGGCAAAACCGAAAGAAGATCCTGCTCGGAGTTGTCGATCCAAATCTTCAGTTCCTGGACAGCCACTCTTTGTTCCAGACTGCCCCATGCACTGTTCAATTCCTCTAGGAACCGAGTTCTTTTGGCTGCGAAAACCTTATCCGTGCGATGAGAAATGAGCAACAAGTCAAACTCCATCTTCTGGAACTTTTTCCTCGGGTTTCTCTCGACAATCTCCTTCAGAAAAGCCACAGCCATACGAGTAGTATCGAACTCCTTAACAAAACGTTCATCGTCGCCACTCACATCGACACGGCATCCGAAAATTGTGGAAATGAACGTGGTTTTTCTTGTGAAGCCAGTGCTGCTGGTGACCTCGCAACTGATCAGGTTCTCGCCCAAGCTAACAAGAAGGCTCACGCTTTCTTCGTCTTCAACGGCAATGAGATTATGCTCCTCGCCCTGTGACTGTTCGTTTTCCTCTTCTTCCTCTTCAGTATCTCCATCATGTTCTTCAACCTGATTATTCCGTGTTTCTTGATGCTTCTCATAATTTTCTGATTGTTTAGGCATACTATCCTGCTCTCGCTCTTTCTCCAGGTAACATCCCTTCGGAATCTCACTAACCGCGGAGTCCTTTGGCAGTTGAGGCTGGCGAATGAGGGGTTCAACTCGATGATCACCATCTTTGCGCACTGGCTGAAACGGGAGTGTCATGAGATACAAGAAGAAATTGTTTCTCACTTGTTTGAGTGCTTGCAGCTGCACATTTCCGAAGCGACTTCCTTGGCTTTTCATTTTCCTCAACTTTCTTATCGCATACTTTTGCTCCTCCGTTTCGATGCGTCCGGAACTTGACTGTCCCGTTGATTCCGAAGGCGGGTTGTCTCGACGCGACGATTGATTGGGGGTTCGATGAGTGGACATCTGAATGTGAAACAAATCGAAATAGAATGAGGTAAAGAATCAAGCTTGACAGTTGTGAATGTGAAATACGCAAAGTTACAAGCTTTCACGTTGCAGGCGTGTGAACAATCAGCTTCAACGTCGCCGAAAAAAATCAATACGTGTCATAACAGGCAGCTGGTGGAGGGGGCGCAAGGCACTGTCGGCGGCAATGTGGCCGAAACTTGGCAGATGTTCCGGCTTCTGTACATTAGAGCGAGTTTTCCTCAGGAAAGTTTGTTGTTCGTCAACAGATTCATTGTTATCAGGGCGAAATAAGCAACAGGCGATACATAGATAGCAGAAATGTTCAAGAAAAATCAGAAAAAAAGCTGAGCTTCACGAAAACAGATTATGTCACAGGTCATTCTCATCATCGTCGTTCCTAATCGATTCTCCTTCCCATTTTTCTACTCGTGTTTGCTTGTCGTCTTGGCTCGCTTCATCAGCGGCTCGTTCGAGTTCTCCTGAGGCTTTCGCATCAAAATGCTCTCCGTGTGAGAAACATTTTCTCTCGAAACACCACCGAGCGGCTTCAGGTTATTCAACCATTCGGGCACTTTATTTTTCCAGTTCGTTTCCCCGGTCGGAATATCGTTCTGGAAGAAAATAACGTTCTCATTTAACAAACTGAAATCTCTTTTTCTTACAGTCATTTGATGTGGTACATAACGCAGACAATTTCCATCAGCGACCAAAACACTGGTCTAAAACAAAAAAGGTTTGACACAAGCAACCAATCTTCTTTTTGCTCACATCTTGCCAAAAGAGTTCACAAATCGGTTGATTGGCAGCCATAACTGGAAACAAGTTCTGAAACAAAACAAGTTAAGGGATAATCAATGATTGACTCACCATCATCTGCTGACAATGCATTGTTTGCCATGTGTTGTCTGGAAGCTTCTTATTAGCGACAAATGCACCGCTCTGTAACAAATATCGTTATTGCAACCTCAATCTCATTCCGCTTACAGTTTCCTTGACTCCAAAAGCGTTCTCGTAACCTTTTTTGAGTTTTTCGAGCATCAAGTACTCTTTCTCCATAATGTCGGCACGCTCTCGTGCAAGTTGTATCATTTTCTGTCGATCGCTCATGTCCGACATGACCTTCGAGTAGTCAAACGTTCTAAAAATCTCCTGAAGGCGATCTCCTTTCGAAAACAGCTGAAAATGTTTTCGAAATGTTGGTTTTCCTTGGGATCGAATCACTCACAAGTTTCTCCGCTTCGACAATTTCCTTGCAGCACTGCTCGCGGAGTGATGACTTGTTACTCATTGCCTTTCTCTGATTTTCGATGTCCTTTTCGTGTGCTTCTTGTTCACGACGTCTTCTTCGTTGCTGTTGTAGAGGTGTCGGCGGGAGATCGTTATTGAACGGGAGAACTATGGTCTCCGACATGTCATACGATGGCTCCATGACACCAGTAGAGAGAGTCTTTTGCAGATTCAATCAATTCGCAAATTCCTGCAAGGTAGACTTCGAGATTTGATTAAAGTAAGGTTTCCTCGAAATATATATAGGCGGTGCACGTAAAATCAATATGTGTATAATCACAAGCGAAAAGGTTAGCGGGAGAACAGGCACCGCGACACATGGTGTTCTCCCAACCACCGGCGAAAAAGCCAGAAGTTTTTGTCAGTTGGCGTTGGATCAGATATTCACAAGATTCAAAGTTCACTTGGAGACTCGAATACGAAACTAATCTTTCTTTTCTTAAAACGTCGTGTACCTTATATTCGTTTATTGGGGTCAAAATTGAATGAATTGAAATATAAAAAAAAACACGGAATTCAAAAATAAGAGATGAATAAAACACAAGTAACAGGCACGAAATTCTAAAAAAACAATGGGATATATTGAAATAGCGTAAATCAAAGTCATAATTGGAAAACGTGAATACAACACGAAGCAGAATTAAAATACCCTCGAGGTATAAAACATCAAAACGCCACCGACGTAAAATTCTCAAAACGGTTGCCGAATTGGGGAGTGGCCACCATTTCAAAAATTTGAAGTTGACGGAGTTTTAATGGTTTGCAGCTGGAGGATAGAACAAAATACCAAAATTAAAAGAAAAGAACAGAGATCTACACTACCAGGAGAAAAAAATACAAAAAAACACTTCAAAAAACTATAGATCAATTTTGAGATCTACAAATTGACAATAAAAATTAAAAAGTATTCAAGAAACACAAACGTCTGAAACATACTCATTACAAATCATACCAAAAATCTCATGGTCAAAAAAGCGATCAGCCGTGATCCTTCTCCTTCTAATAATCGTCATCCGAGTCCGTCAGTTCTCCCTCCTCTTTCTCATTTTCCTCTTTGCTCGAATCGGACAGCTCTCCATGTTCACGATCATCATCATCCGAAGTCTTAGATTCATCTCCATGTGGCGAAGGATCGACATCTTCCAGACAGTAACCATCCGCATCATAGTCTTCTTCATCACCCGATCCTTCTCTCTTCTCATAATTCGATTCGTCGTATCCTCCGCTTCCCGACATGTCTTCATCATATTCGTCCTTTCCCTCCTCCTCATCATCACTGCTCAGAATCACAGGCTCACGTGCCATACCTGGGACATTCTCAATGCACTGACCATAATTTTCTTCGTGATTTTCCAAGTACTCATCTTCTCTCTCCTCTTGCTTCAACTCCAAAGCCGCCCACACATCTTCACGATCTTTCCGTTTCTCCTCGTCGTCAGAATCAAAACCATTCTTCCGTTGCTTTGAACTCTTCCGTTGACCATTCCTCGCACCATCGTCTTTCTGCTCGTCATCATTCTCCTCACCCAACACCTTCCGAATTTTCTTCATTATCTTTTGCTGTTCCACCAACTCATGTTCCAGGGTCTTATTTTCTTCCTTGAGCAGCCCCATCTCTTCCTGGTATTCCGTTAAGTTCTTCCTATTCTTTAACAGCTGTGGTTCCACTTTATCCATAAGGTGCGAAAGCATTCGCTGCGTTTCCATGCGTCTTTCCATCTCTTTCTTCGTCTTCTCTTTCTGTCTATCCTTCTTTTCCCGAGCTTCCTCCAAACGTTTTTTCATATTCTTATTGGCATTTTCAAGCAGCTTAATTTCCTTCTGGTGTTCTCCCACCGATTTCTCCAAATCTTTAATGATTTCCGCCAGGGATTCCATCATTTTGAGATTATCTTGATGCTGAGCACTTTCTTTTTTCAGTTTTTGATTCTCTTTCATCAAAGTATCTATCTTCGCTTGTTGCTTTCCGATAATTTGTTGCTTCCCTTCCTCCGGAAGCTTCATCTTCTTCTCGTTTGTCTCCACAGATTTCTTCAAATCGTTGTTAATATCCGACAAGCAGCCCATCAAAGAGAGAAGAGCTTTTTGCTCAACAGCTTTTTCTTTTAATTCTTGATTTTCTTTCATCAGAAGATCCATCTTCTGCTGAATCTCCAGATTTTTAAGATTTTCTCCCTCCAAAAACTCAATTTTCTTTTTCATGTTCTGATTGTCTTCAGCCTGCAGCTTTGTCTTCTCCTGCTCCTCTTTCAACTTCTTTTCCAAATCATGCTTGTCCTGCTCCAGCTGCATCATCATTCGCTTTTGTTCGCTCATTTCAGCTTTCAGGCTCATGTTTTTAACGTAGAGTTCTGATTCTTCTCTTGATTTTGATTGGCGATGGTCTTCCCATTTCGGATCGGTCCAATCGCCGAGTGGAATACCCTCCTGAAACAGAAGAATGTTTCGAAAATAACTGAAAATCAGTTCACTCACAACTTTCTTGAAGTCAGGGGCTGCTTCGTGTTTGAGCTTCAGTTCAAAGTACAACTTGATTTCTTCTACCCACAAGTCATGATCTATTTGTCCAGACGTTAGGAGGCGCTGTCGGCAGTCGATATCCGAGCCTACTTTCTTGTAATCGAACGTTCTTCGGATTTCTTCTTTGCGCCTTTTCTCCTTCGTTCTCCTCACCTAAAAAGATATCGGACTAGATGTCTTTCTTTCAAATCACTCACGATATCAACAGCACTGGCTTGTTCGCGAACGATATCACGCAGGGCTGGCTTTGGCGGCGGATTCTTTGACTCTTTCAGTTTTCTCAGCTTTCTGTCCGCCTCCAGCTGCTCCTCAGTGAAAACTCGTTTCCTACTCGTTTGTTCGCTCGGTTCCGGAGCCTGGTAATGGAATTCTGGTGGCACGTATTCGATAGGAACTTTCAGGAGAAGACGTGATTTCCCGACCTGCTCCGGCTGATTGACAAGCTTCTGGAAAAGACAATAGTTAGAAGACTTCCGATGAAGAATTCATAAATTTCATGTCAAGAAACTGAAAACTATCAAACTTCTAACAAAACCTCACCTGTCGTTTCCTCTCAGGAGGATATGGGGATGGACTGTGGCGCTCGAACGGGTTACGGTTGTTGGGGGTAGAACTCGACAAAGAATACGATGAGGACATCTGAAAAAGAAGAACTGAGCACGATAAATGAGAACTTGGAACCGGAGGAAGGAAGAAAAGAAAGGAGAGGCTCGACGAGGGGGCGAATATTCAAATGGGGCACCTCGTGAGAGAGAAGAAGGGTCTAGGCGACGGAGAGGGATTGATCATGTTTTGTCAATAGGTTTTATCACACAATATGGATAAAATTTATGGATGTTTAAATTTCCTCTCTTTGCGGTCGGGGGGTACCGCCAGATTAAAAAAAATCGAAAACCTTTTCTTTAATCCTTGGAAAATTATTGGAATATGTGAGAAACCCCAGAAATTCTAACTTTTAAACGTATTCCGTAATTAGAAATGCTTCATGTTCGCTGGGAAGGCGCGAAAATACGGTTTTTGCCGCGGACCCGACGGGATACGGCAGTAATCCGTCACTATTGACACTTCAATGGACGCATTCATCAGGAACCCACGGGGATAAGCCAATTGGCAAAATGACCGTATTCCACTGTCGGAGGAGTCGTTGAATTACGGAAACAACGCGCGAGAAAGCACTTTTCGGCTTTGTAAGAACAGTAAAATTGGCTATGCGCTCACTAAACTGTGAATAAATCAATACGGGTATCATAACACAGAGCTAGAGGAGAGTACACCAAATGGCAAGCATAATGATGCTGTTGGGACACTAGACACACAGCCGGCGCAACACACACACTGCCCTTCGAAACAGGGCCCAACACGAGTAGGTGTGAGAGAAGTAGACACAGAGTTAGGTGATTTTGTTTAGAATTTTGAAATTGAGGAAATCGCGCTTCACCTAAACATTCGAATTCGAAGCAACTGACCTCAATATGTAAACAAATAGGAGATTCATTAATCACTCCGTAGTTTACACCGGCAGACTGTTCGTCGTTTGTCTGCTCTTTTCTCAAATTTTTCTTCTAAACTATGAATCAGTTGGCACCACAATGCAAACAGAAGTGCCTCTAATGTTTATCAGTGTAAAAAGATGGCAATGGCAAGTATATTCAAACCGGTTATAAAAAATACGCTCAGTTTTCAAACACGTTTTGGTCTCGCGCGCGTAGATGGAAGAGTAACCGATGGTCGTGGGTTCTTCCATATGTGTAGGGTCGAACAGTGTGGCAACAGTTGACAGCGGTCCATGTATGAGACTGGCGGCACGTGAGTAGAAATACGCGAGTTGACCTTTATTTCTGTCGGTCAATCTTTTTTTTTGAATGTTTTTGCTGTTTCTAAAAGTGGGATGTTTTAACTTTAAATTGGAGAAGCTCCCTTTTGGAAACAGAAGACTGCGTGTGGACAGGTGATGATGACATCAAACTGAAGGTGTCACCTGGAAGTGTTATGGGTGTGAATCTTACACTTGAGGTTACTTTCATTCACACATTCTGATCTTTTAAAAACTTTATTCATTAAGTAGAGAGTTGGATGCAGATATGACAAAAAGACAATGGATGAAAGTTCAGATCAAGTAATGAGAAAGAGAAAAAAATCAAGTTTGAGAGCGGATTCAAATAATTTCCTCATTGTCAGTCGAGAATTCGAAACGACGTTGTTGGTCGAAAACGACATCCTTGTTCGTCAGGAAAACTCTTGGGCTTGGGTAGGCTGCCTCGTAGAAGGCCTCTTCGATTCCGACCTGCGTGAAGTACTGCCCAGCTGGCAGAGAGAAGTCCGGGAATCTCTCGTTCCAGACCAGGAAGTGCATCTTGCTCTTTTCGAACAGGAACGTGGCCAGCTTGCCGTCCGGTCGCATGAAGTCGATGCCGTTCTCGCAATCGCAAGCCAAAGTCGCGTTGATTCTGAAACTCAATCGGTTTATCTTCAGCTGCATGTTGATGTGATTACCTGTAGAACCGGTGACGGCGTTGCTTGCTCCAGGCATGCATGTTGATCTCTTCCAGCAGAACAGTCAGATCGAGCTCGTTTCTCTCACTGTAGTAGATAGTGAACACCTCTAACTTCTCATGCTCTCCGCGGCACCACCGATCGACCATTTTTCTAATGACCTTGGCATCGAACGAGTTCTCCGTAACTTCGATCCGTCTTCCGTTCAGCTGCAGAAGACAATTCGCTGGCAGCCAGAATGCGTCATTCAGTCGAATGCTGTCCAGATTGGCGATCTGAACACAAAACTGTTTTATACACCCCTTCTGACAGTTCGCAATACCTTTCCGGTGTCAATACTCTTTCCCTTATAACAGCCGAGGTCCAGACTTTTTAGTGAACCCAACTTCGCTAGAATCCCCTCAACATCCTCTTTCGTCGTGTTGTTGTCAGCACGGAGCGAAAGTTTCACACACTTCTTAACAGGGGATAGTTTGAAAAGCTCGGGCACCTTGGAGTAGGCGTTTTGGTCCATCTCGAGTTGGACGGAGCAGGAGAACAAGGAGAAGAGGTAGCATGCGACGGTGGTGATGGTGGAACCAAAGGAATCGTCATCGAGAGAAACTCCGAAAGTGTACACGGTGTTTGAAACGGAGTGACGGGCACTGAAAACCTCAATGTTTCTCGGGAGAGAGATAGCTGTCGGCGACTTGAGTACACTGTGTACCCAGGCCGAGTGTACATAGGGAGGTCACCCCGCGCTTACCAGGATTCTAGGGTCGTTTTCCCGAGAGTCAGAGGACCGATTGGTCCATCAATAGCCATTCTTTGGTTATGCGCCCTTGCGAACTTCCAGGTCAGAGTGGACCCATTCAAAGTGATTTGAATGGAGACTTCTTTACGGAACGTAGTTCTGATGGTTATAACGCAAACGGCGTTGCCCAGGTGACGCAAGCTGATAGCATTCATGAGTCGCTTGTCGATGATTGATAAGTTGAATCTGGAAACTTGGATCGTTTCACTTTCAGGGGAGTGATTCTACTCACAAGTCTACTGAATTCAGAAATCGGAAGATATTGGCTAGTGCAAGATATGGGAGTTTGGTTAGTTTTAATTTGAATTGATGACGCATGTTGATTGAACCCGTTTAACTGTACCCGACTGAAAATTGGAACATTGTAGTTTTGGGGAAGGGGAAGGCAGAGTGCGAGGTGAGATAAGCGACCCAAGACTAGGTCACAGCAGACCGAGACGGACAAAAGTATTGTGATGTGTACCCGAGGGCTGGGCCGACGAGTGAACGAGAGACCGAGGCGACGCAATCGGAGGCGTTGCGTATTCGAGAGGCCATCTGTGCTGCAGACCCTTGCGGATCCGACCTGTCATGACGTCATCGTTACCCACTTCCAACGTAATCACCGTTATTTAATTGGAAGATTAGGGGTTGCACCATCGTCGGGCCCATATTGGACCAATATGAAGATTTGATCAGATCGGGCCATCCCTAATGCCTGGTAACTTGAACCATGAGAATCTCCTCTTTTTTCTCACATTCTCATATTTTTCCTACATGCCTATCCTATCTACCAAGATGGAAACGCTGATAGTGGCGCAACCAGGACAAGAACACCTGAACGTGGTTACGTGATTTTTAGGACCTTCTTGGACCTTATGGCAGCTCGCGCAATCACCGGCATAAGGCGGCCCACGTCACTTTCATTCGTCATATTTGGAGAGAACAAGGGAAGAAAGAGACAAAGACAGTTATGGGAACATGGGAATGGGCAAATGTCTCCTTACAAGGTTATTCAAATGTAGCAACAGGTCCAAGCCTTTCCATGGAACTACAACTGTCTAGCCATCAGTGATCCAGTATCCAATCATAAGAAGGAAATTCGCAGTTGTCAAAATTTCCATAGCAATCACCAAAATGGTTTCCAACACGTCCCCGAGTAAAAATTCCAAGGATTTGCTGGAATTTCCACTTTGGCTCGTTAATGTTTCCTGGGTTTACCTCATTTTCCGTTCCTTTCCCTTCAACTTTGGAATCGCCCACTTCCTGAGCTCTCCTATACCTATTGTCAAGCCAACAGCAGTTATCATAATGAAAAGATTGATAATGATATAGATTCCAAGAAGCGGGATGTTTCCAGTTTTTGGGATCTTGTCAGACATGACTCCAAGGATAAATGTCATTGTCATGATGTTAGTGAGACCAACGTTCAACTGAAATTTCCCCTGTTTTCCTGTGGAAACTAAACATTAGAACTTGTGACATCTTATCACTCTTCTTCATGAAAACTCCAATGATCGATAGCACATTGATGATGTACGACGGGAAGACTATCATATAAATGTAGTACATTGGGTTCCTTCTTATCTTGATCTCAAACGTGGCCTGCATGAACAAACAAGGTGCTGGCAGTGCCCTAGGTTAGGCAAACAACTCACCAACTCCATGCCACCAAAATTATCGTTGAATGCCAGAGTATCGATTCTGTTTGTTAGGTTTATCAAGTCCCACTCGGAATTCCCCTGTAATACAAAACCTCCCCTCTTTTCAAAAGTCCAGAGCGGTTCACCATTGCTTCCCAAAGAGTCTTATTCAAAATCCCTGGATATATCAAACTATCAATCTTCACCAATTTCTCATTGAAAATTGGCAAACAAAATTGAACCGTACACGTCTGGGAGTCAAAGGGAAATCTTCCAACTTTCATTCGACAATTAACGGAGATCCGGGCGGATAGGGAGTCATAAACATGTCCGGTACTTTCCACACACACTAGTCGGAAATCTTGGTCGCGGAAGTCAACAATGTCATTTCTGAATGTCAAATAATATGGAAATAGGAATCAGGAACATTCTCACATTCCAAAACTACTTAAAGTGGGGCTCCAGATCTTATCCTGTCGCATATGAAGCATTGTTATGTTTCCATACTTGTTAGGGTCCCAAGCGAGACGAGGGTCATGCCAGTACTAAAACCATATGACAATTAAGTTGGAAACCGATAAAACCTCTGCCATTTCGAAAACCACAGTAACTTTCTCTTCAGGTTCCACGACCTCTACCAGTTTCATGTAGTACAAAAATACGGTGTAGTTCCACCGGTCTGGTGCCAGAGGGTTGTAGCCATTGGGTTTTGAAAGATCACCTGAATTCCGTGAAAATCAAAGAAGTAAAAGTGCCTTACGTTTTGTATAAATTGGAGACACTGTCCCGTCATAATCCCGAAACAAATCGGTTAGCAATAGGCTTTGATGGTCCAGAAAGTCATTCCATTCGGGAACTAAAACGCGTTGTGGAAAACAAACAGGCTGTCAACTTTACCGTAAAGAGTCGGGTTCTCATAAAAACCATCTGTCACAGTCACGAATGATACAAAATAAAGAGTGAATACGAAAAAATGCATCACCGGGTCCAATAGGAACACGAATGGGACTAACTCTAAAAAGTGTTACTTGACATTTGAAACTTTCCACCAAACAAAAGTTGTAGTGATGGTGCAGATGTTTGAACTAAAAAGAACATTTTTTCAGATCAAATGTTTATTCTAATAAAGATCCAGAACATTAACCATCTACTATCCAAAACACAATCATCATTGTGAAATTCGCAATTGTCACAACTTCTAGAAGAACAATGCAAATGGTTTCTAGAGGATCTCCGAGAAAATACAAAACTTTCTGATTGGCTCCGTTTTTTCCAGTTGTCCGCTTTTTGATGGCGTACTTCCGAAGCTCCACAATTCCAACAGTGATACCAACAGCTATGATCATTATGACAAGATTGATAATGATATAGATTCCGAGAAGCGGGATGTTTCCAGTTTTCGGAATCTTGTCAGCCATGACTCCAAGGATGAATGTCATTGTCATAATGTTAGTGAGACCGACATTGAGCTGAAAGTTTAGGACTTATTTTGCTACAGTGCTGATGTGATACCTTTGACATAGTGTCCGAGTTCCTCATAAACACTCCAATGATAGATAACACATTGATAATGAACGATGGGAAAACTATCATGTAGATGTAATACATCGGATTCCTCTTGACTTTCAGCTCAAAAACTGCTAGTTCTATGTTTCCCTGGTTATCAGTAAAATCTTCCAGATCAACTCGATTCGTTAGATTAACCAAATCCCATTCGGAATTTCCCTAAAGACCTATATTTGTCATCACTGTTACGTTCCGCTTGCCATTTCGTGCCAAAGAGTTTCATTTCGTATCCCGGAATAAATATCGCTGAGAATTTCAACTTGTTTCGCGAAGAATATCGGCATGCTGAATCGGATCTGACAAGTTTGTGAGTCAAATGGGAATCGAGCAACTTTCATGGCACAATTCGCAGAAACCACGACGGAGGCAGTGGTGTACACTTCACCCGTGTTAGCAATACCGGCCATTCGGAAATCTTGGTCTCGTAAATCGACTAGCTCGTTTCTAAATGTTCATTTTATATTGTAAATTGGTATTGGCTTACAATGCATATCCTGTCAACGTGGGACTCCATATTTTCTCCTGTCTCACGTGAAGATTAGTGATATTCCCGTATTTCTCTGCATCCCAAGTTAACCTTGGGTCATACCAAAACTGAGAAACATCTCTGAAAGGGGTCAATCTGTTGTGAACTAACTTCTGATACTTCCATCACTACAGTAATCCTCTCTTCCGGTTCAATGACTCCGACAAGTTTGAAGGTGTACAGAAGGATAGTATAGTTGAATCTGCCAGGGGCTAATGGGTCATAGCCGAGTGGTTGGGTCATGTCAACTGAAAGTTGTTTGGAAAATGAGATTACGGAATATCAAATCTCACTGCTTGTGTATACTGGCGAGACTTCTGCATTGTAGTCTTGAAACAAATCCTTGATGAGAATGTTTTGATTTTGCAAGAATTTATTCCACTTTGGAACTGTATAAACGGCTAATGATCGAATTTATAGTCAATTGCATACCGTACAACGTAGAGTTTGCAGGAGCCGCTTCTGATAGCAAAAAGTAGCTGAATAACGCAACAAAGCTCAACATTTGGAACAAAATGTCAAAGTCTCTACTGTGAGCTACAATTAGGTAATACTAGAATGTATTCCAACATTTTTTGTATGTCACAATGTCAAGTGTCAAATTTCAAATGAACGTTTCCGTGTCTGACAGACTAAAGTCATCATTTATACTCGTCACTTCAAAGAACTTCAAGAAATGGATGATCAACGAACACCCGGAACACTTTATTACAAATATTTGTGCCACAATGTCCAAGATGTTGAGAGACCAATCATAAGTCGTCCAGCCAAAAAACAATCATAACCATGAAATTAGCGGTCGTCATAAGTGCTAACAAGGTTGCGCAGGTGTACTCGAGTGGAGGGCCCAGGAACGTTTCCAACTTACGGCTGCAATAACCTTTGCTCAGGGTCACCCTGTAGTTTGGTGTGTTTACCTAAACGACGACGTCTTCAATTTCAAACAAGGCATCGCACAACGTCGAATTTCCGTGATGGCGGTGACGATGGCTATTGCAATGAGCATTATAACAAGGTTTATGATGATGTAGATGCCAAGAAGTGGAATGCTTCCGGTTCGGGGGATCTTGTCAGCCATGACTCCAAGGATAAAGGTCATAGTCATGATGTTAGTGAGACCAACGTTCAGCTGAAGCAAAATTCAATTTGGTTTTTTGTCCAGGTGTTTTAGCGCTACAAACCCGTGACATTTTGTCAGCACCCTTCAGAAACACTCCGACAATCGAAACAAAGTTGATGATGAAAGAAGGGAAGACAATCATGTAAATGTAGTACAAAGGATTCCTTCTGATTTTGATCTCAAATATCGCCAAGTCCATGTTACCAAAATTATCGTTATACTTCAAAGTTTCAACTCGATTCGTCAAGTTCATCAGCTTCCACTCGGAGTTTCCCTGCAATTGAGATTCAGTGCTCAAAATAAATTTGATATTATTACCATGGTCTTGAGCATTTTCTCTTGCAGAATCCCTGCATAAATCTCAGAGTAAATCTCTACCTCTGCCCGGTTAAAAAGTGGCATACAGAATCGGATTTGGCAAACTTGAGAGTCAAATGGGAACATGGCGACGTCCATTGGACAGTTTGCAGATACTCTGACGGATATGTAGTCGTAGATCAGACCCAAGTTATCAATGCAGACAAGGCGGTAGTCTGGGTCACGGAAGTCAACTATGTCATTGCTAAAAGTGGCTGATGAAACGAAATGCATCAAATAATGTTTTCTTACACTCCAAAAGCTGACAAAGTAGGACTCCAAACTTTCTCTTGGCGCATAACGATCGCTGTTACGTTCTCGTAGTTGGATGCATTCCAGGAGAGTCTTGCGTCATACCAGTACTAAACTTGAGAGGTATTCGTGAAAGAAAACGATGTTACCTCCATAATCTCCAGAACAACTGCAACTTTCTCTTCTGGCTCTTGAACTTCTACAAGCTTGAGGGAGTATAGGAACAATGAGTAGTTGTATCTGTTGGGAGCATCCGGGTCATAGCCAATTTCTTTCTTTGTATCAACTGGAAAATGACTATACATTTCCAGTTCTTCTGAGAGTTGCTTACACCATGTGTATACTGGTGAAATAGTCGGATCATAGTCGGCAAAGATATCTTTTGCCAATCTCGCTTGTGCATCCAGAAATCGCTTATATTTTAGGACTGGAATTCATGTTTTCAGGGATGTTTATTGTTCCGGTTACCGTATAGCTGTTCATCATAGTAGAAGCTGGATATCTCAAGGAAATGCGCAAAAACGAGAGTAGTCAGAAGCATAAGTGAAACTAAACCAATTCAAACAAACTGATCGGCACGTGCAATGGAGGAGAAGTCAAAAAGACAGGTGAAACTTGAGACTAAACTAAAAATACGTTTAGTAACTGCTTACATTTGTGAACTCACAACGCCCCCAAATGGAGAGCCACAGAGTACATTTTTTCATCTTTTGGAAGGGACATTGTTGTGGGAACAGGAAGATGAGTCATATAGGGAAAAGTATGAAAGAAGCAACATGGGACACACGGCACAGTTTCTCGTTCTCTGTTTCTGCTGTACTATGGGAGTCACTTTCCATGAAGACGTTGTTTTCAATGGAACGGATGAACCGGTCAAGTTGGGAAGATGGGCACAGTTCGGTGAGTTTCTAAGAACCCTGTTTTAATGGAAAATTAGTTTTAAAGTTCATGACCTGAAACAGCAACGTCTACCTGGTAAATACCCAGTAGCTACCAAAAGACATGCTATCTCAACTACTGCATTCTTTGGTTTCCTCTTCATTGGAATCTCACTACTTCTAAAATCTGCCAATAGACAAGGTAATTGATAATCTTATTCCAAAATGAGACTACCCTTCCAGTCGTGCTGCTGAAATTCCGTTATGATAACGTGACAAGTGGTGATATACATTTTCAACTCAAGAAATATATCCCGCCACCAATCTTCTTCTATTACGAGCTTCAAAACACATTCATGATGCATAGAAGTGCAAATGGAGCATTTTGTGAAGAAGAACTTACTGGCCTGTCTTTATTCAGCGAATACAAAGATGATACAGCGAGACGGCTCTGTGATACGTTCAAAAATCAGAAATACATGTGTGAATGCCCGGTTGAGGCTATCTTCCGATTCAACTCGTATTGCACAGAAGCTGAAAAATTTTATGCACCGATTGGTGCTACTGCTTCACTTATGTTCAATGGTAATGCCCCTTATCCTTTCAGTTGAGAAATGCCTCTTTCAGATAGTTTTCTTCTGACCAGAGATGACCAGCCCATTATTTGGACAGAAGAGGGTGTTATCAGTGAAAGACGTCGGGAAAACGTTGTGGAACCTGAAGAAGGAACAGATAACTTGTGTAATGCGAAGATGGTAAGAAGGAAGTCTGTTCAAACATCAAAATCTGCTTGCAGTTCAAGAACACATTGAAACCAATAGGATGGGAGAAACATATCTGTGAAATGGGAGGATACCGTAACAATACCTTACTGAAGTGGCTGGAACCAACGACCAATAAGAATTTCAAAAAGTTATATCGGATTCTAGACACCGACTATCATCCGGGAGGTCTGGAAATTGGGAACTACACATTGCACACTGACAATTCATGTAACTTGCTTACTTTCCCTTTTGTTGCGAAAAGTCATTTCAGATTGGCCAAGAAAATCGCAATCTCCAGAATTCCGTATGAAAAAGTACTTCTGGATACTTCACCCTTCTTGGGTTGGAACAGAACAGAAATTCCTCGAAGTAATGTACCTAGTTGTTGGAATTGGTCTAATCCTTCTGTCAAGTTTTTTGGTTGGTTTCCAAACCTTCATGATGAACAGAAGGAAACACTATAGTGACGACGAATAAACTTTTGCCCTCTTCTCTCGCGTCTTTCTCTCGTTTCTTTGTCGCCGCAACATTCCATTGCATGTTGAAATACACATGAAAACTTCTCGGTCTCTTCTTCACGCATGACATTACAACCGTCGCACTATGTCTCTTTCGCCGCCCGGTTAGCTCAGTCGGTAGAGCACCAGACTCTTAATCTGGTTGTCGCGGGTTCGAGCCCCGCATTGGGCTGATGTTTTTGCACTTTTCTTTAAAGAGGTAACTTCGAGGTGAAAGTTCATTTTGGTGCTGCGAGAACACATTGAAAGAGAAAAAACAAAAAGACACATCTATAGGAGAACTTAATATCCTGGAGCGGTTCTTGGTGGTGGGCAGTGGTCGCAACCTCCGCGGGATCCTTCCTTTCCTGGGGCTCCTGGCTGTCCGTCGGATCCCGACTTTCCTGGGGCTCCATCTGGACCGTTCTGTCCCTGCTCTCCTGGCTGTCCTGGCTGTCCGTCTCTTCCTGGGCGTCCGGCTGGTCCTGGTGGTCCCTGTGGTCCGGCGGCTCCTGGTGCTCCTGGCTCTCCGGCTGGGGATGGGACAACGTTGGATCCTCCCTGTGGTCCGATTGGTCCGGCTGGTCCGTCGGATCCTGGGTTTCCGGCTGGTCCACGTGGTCCTGGTCCTCCACGGGCTCCTGGGCGTCCGGCAAGTCCGTCGCGTCCTGGCTCTCCGGCGTTTCCGTTCTCTCCGTCTGGTCCTGGACGTCCTGGTGGTCCGGCTGGGGCTTCTGGGCAGTCGAAGCAGAATTGGCTGGCATCTGGCTTGTAGTCATCTCCATCAGCATCATCTCCTGGGTTTCCTGGTCGTCCGTTGGATCCATCCTTTCCTGGGGTTCCCTCGAACCCTGGTGGTCCTGGTGGTCCAGCCTGTCCGATTCCGCAAGAGCAGCAGGTTCCCTCAGCAGCACGGGCCTTTCTTGGGGCACGGACAATGTTGAGCTTGGCGAGCTCACCCTCAAGGGAAGAAGCACGGACACGGCAGAAGTTGACCTCATCTTGAAGGGATGAAGAGACAGATTGGAGGTAGAGGCAGAGCATTGGCACGGCGACGATGGCGGTCAGGGTAGACACTGTGGAGACAGCGATTCCGAAGAACGCGAATCTCTTCACCTTTTCGGTCTCGAATTTCTTATCCATCGTCATCTGAAAAAAGGGGAATTGTGTAAAAGTAAGAGATTGGAATGCCAAGTGGGAATTACCTTTCAGAACACCAGAAAAGATGGAACTGATACGATTTGATGAAACCGCGCGCTCTTTTATACGCCGCCATCCGTTCTGCGGGTAGCTGTTGATAGTTACCGAAACGTTACACAAAAAGGGTTTGTGGATCGTCGCTCTGCGTCTCCTGCTGTCCACGATGGCGACCGTTATCACATGAGTTAGAGAAACAAAGCACGGCTTGAAAAAGTTGAAGAGAGACAGATAATGAGTGTGTGATACGCGGATGGTACCGGCGCCTGATTTGTGGCCGTTTCTCCTTCTCTCTACTGCTTTTTTTTGTTGGCATGGGGATAGAGAGGCAAGGAATGATGGAGATTGTAGAGATGGCAGTGAACTTCCTGAAACGACTTTGGCAATGATTGTGTTTGTCAGTTTTTCCCTTTCCCTTTTTCGAGATAGACACTATCAAATGGTTCTTCGAACTTGATAAATGATGTGGTCGTGATCTTCAGGAATCTTCAGGAACAGGAACAAGGAGCCGATGGGGTCACTCAATGATTACACTTTTGTTGATGTCTGCTGGTCTGGGACCTCTGAATCTCCTTGCACACTCGAGATTTGTGGGATAATAAACAACATTTGGCTCTTTGGCTCTGGCCCACATGTCAATTTCAAAGCTCTGAGAGTCAAACCAATCCATCAAAATGCTCTACTTTCCTTTAATTTTACTTTTCCTCCCCTTCGCCTTATCAAAGTATACGGTAATTGTGATTCGATGACTAATACCTCCCATCAATCACTTTTTTTCCAGCCTGATTGGCAGTCACTTGACAATCGCCCCCTCCCGTCTTGGTACGATGACTCAAAATTCGGCATCTTCTGTCACTGGGGACTCTACTCTGTTCCAGCGTTCAGGTAATCTGTGTTCCCGCTGATCAGTTATCAAGTGAAAGGAATTTGAAAGAAAAAAGTGCAGACAAACAGGTTTGCAAATATCTCGAACCAGGAACCTTTTTCCTTGTGTCGTGATCTTTTTCATTTGGAACGTGTTGTTTCGAGGAAACTCTCGATTACTGTCGCTATCGCCGCCGACCGAATCGTTCCTTTTTTGGAAAGTGAAAACGGCGGTGTTTCTGTGATTCGGCGCCTTATCATTCGGCAATCATTCAGATCCGAATGGATGTGGTGGTATTGGAAGGGAACGCAACCTGATCCAGGTGTTGTAAACTTTGTGGAGAAAAACTACAAACCCGGAACAACGTACGCAGATTTTGCCAAGGATGTTAGCAGAACGATTAATCTTTTGAAACAGGCATATTTTTCAGTTCACCGCAGAATATTTTGACCCTAAAGAATTCGTGGAAACTGTGAAGTCTTCCGGAGCTAGATACTTTGTATTCACCAGCAAACATCATGAAGGGTTCACGATGTGGCCGAGTAAGACTTCTTGGAATTGGAATTCCATGGACATTGGACCGAAGAGGGATATTGTCGGCGAATTGCGAAATGCATTCAAACAAACCAGCATTCATTTTGGTCTATACTTCTCGCAATTCGAATGGTTCAATCCTTTGTTCCTAGACGATGGAAAGTTCAATACTACACTCTATCCGGAGGTGCATACATTCTAGTTTGCATCCAGCATTCAATAATTGTTTTTGTAGCAAGTCTCCTACCCGCAAATGATTGAAATCGTCACCAAATACCGGCCAGAAGTGGTTTGGAGTGATGGTGAATGGGACAAAACTGATGAGTACTGGAGAGCCAAGGAGTTCCTGGCTTGGTTGTACAATTCGAGGTATGAGGAGATCCCTCAATTTCGAAAAAGTTTGATTTGTTGAGTGTTTGGTTTTTAGTCCCGTCAAAGACCAAGTGGTAGTCAACGACAGATGGGGAGCCGGCACGATGGGAAAACACGGCGGCTTTATGACCTACTCGGACCACTACGACCCCGGAACACTGCTTGCTCGTAAATGGGAAAACTGCATGACCCTCGACAAACACTCATGGGGAAACCGGCGCGACATGCGCGCTTCAGAAGTCTGCACCGCTTACGAGATTATTGAGCAGTTGGCCAGGACGGTGGCTTGTAACGGGAATCTTCTGCTGAACATTGGTCCCGACATGCATGGCCGCATCCCGACTATTTTTGAGGACCGACTTGATGAAATCGGAAGGTAATTGATACGAAATGAGCAGAGGCATGCAGCTTTGTGGCGCGCCATGGCTCCGTCCGGATGGCTGAATAAACAAACAACACTTCTCCAGATTCATCGATGCAAACTCCGAAGCGTTGTTTGGCACGAAACCGTGGATATATCAAAATGACACCAGCGCGCCAAATGTTTGGTAAGCAAGCCAGAGTTGTCAACAACTGTGAAACCCAATGCAGGTACACATCGAGATATCGGTCTGGATCGAATAACCGTGCTTACCACCAGAAGAGTGTCCACAAAAAGAAAACCAAGGAGCCAGTCTATAACATGCAACTGGAACCACTGACAATTGTGTACGCATGGGTTCTAGACACCACTCCGGAAACATTCGTTTTCAAATCTGTCAAAACTACTGAAAGGGTAATTTGTCGGAAATTTAAAATTTGACATGTTATTTCTGACAAGTTATTCGTTCCAGACCACTGTCAGTATTCTTGGCACTGATGTTGTCTTGACCGGTTTTGTACAATCGGAAACGATGTCCATTCCGAGAGCGAAGATTGACTGGGAGAAGGTGCCGCGTCGTGACGTCATCGTTCTGAAAATTGAGAACGCCGGCAGTCATAATGTATGTTCCCTGACCAGAAACTCTAAAAACATAGCATTTCAGAGAAACCCGTTGGCTCAATGACGTGACCCAATGTTTCGTGCCAAACGACCAATTTCTTCCAATTTCATGACGAACAATGAGAGATAACACATATATTACATTTATAATTCATGTCATTGTTGATGAGCGCATAAAATATTTCATTTGCGGTGCTCATTGCCACTTCGTGACACTTGATTGGATTTGGAAAAACACAACTATATTTTACATGTCATCCACCCAATTCGTCCCCCAACAAGACCTGTCTGACTAAACCGTCGCCCGTTTTCTTTTTGCATACCCATTAAAGGAGGTGGTAACTGAGGAGAATGGGAAGATTGAAATAGAAATGGGAATAGGAATAGGCGAGGACGACGCGCCAGTAATTAAATATTTTGGCTATCGGAACGTAACGAAACGACCTTTCGCGGTGAACAGGCGCCAGGCAGAAAAAAGTGCCCAGGACGAGCCAAATGAGGCGCAGACCACCTGTGTCGAAATGTCCTTTTTTTGGGGCCCCATTTTTCCCAAATGACCTCAGTTGTCAGTCCATTCAGCCTATTCAGTGTTTGGCCAGCTTGAATGAGAATGCCTGGTTCAAATATAAATCACATGCCGTATCCCAATTGAATAAAATGTCCCGGTGGTCTATTTCATTGAAAGATGAAAAATATTGAAAAAAATGAGATTCAGGAACTGAGAACATGTACTTTTTGTGTTTTTGGGACGTCATCAATGTTCTGATCAACACCAAATTTCAAAATGTAAAATGCAAACTTCAAATCTCAATCAGAAAACACAATACAAAGATAACATCTCAAGTTATATCTTGCGAAACATCCAGGAGTTGGCGGACTTGCAAATTGCAACTTTATTACGAAAGAACACCCTGTCCAACATTTCGTAACACCTCAAACATGCCCCGAACGTTACTTGACCCTGTAATTTCTTCCTGTTACAAGCAACACGCACTCCTGTGTTATTATGGCGTAACTCGGCAAAGAGCCGCCGAAAGAAGGGCTCTTGTTAGGTAACGCCCGCACATCCCTTTGTTGCCCGTCGTCCTCAACCCCTCACTCATCCCATTGTCTTCATTTCCGTGTTTGATCTACCGAACTCTTTCGTGCCCATTCTCCGAATGTAGTTTTGAATGTTTTTATAGCCGGTGACTGACTGTAGTGTTGATGACGAGGTTCAGAATCCAAAATCTAGAATTGTTCCCGAATATGACAACGTGCAAACCGGAAACGAGGGATAAGATAGGAAACTAACCGAGCCGGCTGCCAGGGGCTCAAGTTGATTTATGATAGAGGGGCTTACGAAAGGAAATTGGATTGGAAGGGCAGGAGGAAATCAAAAAGGCTACAGTAGGCCGTCGGCGGACAAAAAACCCGAACAAGAAAGAAAACATACAAAAGTGCCTGTTACTCTCCACACTCCCAATAATTTATCGCTCAACTTGACATCAAAATTGGTTGGTGTCCGCATGTCCCCCGTGCCTCTGACTGTGTGCCTTGTCCGTTCTGTAACCGCCAATTTGAGAAGAGAACTGCTTCTGGTTGCTGGCCCAGTACACCGTTTTATCCAACATGATTTTGTTTTAATTGCCACCCCCCTCCCATAGAATTCCACCACCACCACACGGTTTTCCTTTTTCTACCGTCCGAATCGGAAAGAATCCAGAGGAATTCGCAAACCGTGAAATAATAATTATCGCCCGTTGGGCTGCTGCTACTGCTACCCGCCGCGCCAAAACACTTTCATTCTTTTCATTCATCTATGGGTGAGATGAGGTATACACACTACCTGACTGCTGCACGCATAGTTAATTTCGGACCCATATAAAACTGGTTTCAAGCCAAGACTAAGAGCGGGTGAGTGGAGTATGACCGCTTTCTTCGCCGGTTGTCATGGTAAAAGTCCATTAGCTAAATGGGAAATCCGAATAATTTAAGAGGGATTCTTTGCCGCTTGGCCCCCTACAATAGAAGAAATGAGAGCGCGAATGGAAGAAATCCCTATTACCAAAAGTGGGTTGTAAAAGTCAGGGCCGCTCTTTCTCTATATCCTCTGGTCTTCGGACCGCTGCGCTGCGTCGGTGCTTATTTCAGAACAATGACGATTAACTTTCTTTCCGGCGGAGAAGCTCGTAAGATGGAGAGAGAGGTTTCTAGTGATGGCGGTGGTAAAACGGGCCCATAAACATACTCGGTCATTACGTCCTGTACTGGTACCGATTATGTGACGAGGCTGTCTTTCAATCCGTCCCGCTGACGTTTTATGGACCTCTTGGCCGTCTTGAAAGGGGCAAAAGGAGAGCGATAAGTTACTATGATGGGTTCCCATTTCCATTTCCGGAAAACATTGTACCAATCTGCCTTGACGAAATTCATGGAGGAATCGGGCCCCAAGAGGACCCGTGTCTCCACCTTCTCCTCATTTTTATGACCCTTTTACACAACCAATCCCGATGGGTTGGTTTGGTTTTACATCAAGAACACGAAACCTGTCTCCTTGCATCGCCAAGGTGTATATGCCCTGTGAGAGTGTCCGGCATAATATTTCGTAATAATCGGAGCGGTCGTTCTTTAGTTTTGGTGCCTCTTCTCTTTTCAAGGCGAAAGGCGTAAAAATGGAGGGGAGAGCATGATGAAATCGGTGTCCGAGCGGCTGTTCCGTTGCATCCCCAATCAAGATTCTCTTCCTCGAAGAAAAAGAAGAGAAACGACATGAAAGTGATGAAGAAGTTAGTGATGACAGCTGGGCCGCAGTTGCCATCATTGCCCAACAGATACCGTAGCTGTAAAGAGACGGAAAGGACGGATGCCGACATCTGTGTGCAACTCCTACATCATACTCGTTCGTTCTGAATGGGATGATACACTTCGTGTTGACTTTAGTGATGCAAATCTAAAAGCAAATCTTTGCGACGACATAGATCAAAGTTTCGGAAGTTTTAGGCTTCAGGGTAAGGTACAAAATTGGTTGCAATGAACCTGGATGAGTCACTCGCACACAACTGAAAAAAATTGGATTCCGAGAAAAATCAAACTATAAATTCAGAGGAGTTGTGAGCACATCACATCATTATGTCACTGGTGTCGGGTTGTTTGTCGAATTATTCTATTTTGAGGCTTGTTCCAAAGCTCTATCCCACGTACCCTGAACACTGCAATATGCCTTATATTTTCCCACTTCGTCTTTTCGCAGAAAAGTAAAGTTAAGTACATGTTATTGAGAGCTTTGACTATAGTGATCTCAATCAGCTGAGGGCACTGTTTTGGTAAAAGCTTTTCGTAATAGTTGGAATGTTTTCAAAATTCGTTTTGGATGTCCTTGTTGGAGTACTTTTCCTCCATTTTAGTGATTTTTGTACAACGACTACAGTCCAATTTCCAGGCCGTCAGTCAGTCAACAAGGCGGAGAGTACTGGGCTCTTGGAGGTTCCAGACAAGGTCGGAATCGCTCCGCCTCTCCTCCATTGGTCCTACATAGATTCCGGTTGTTGCCTTGGCTCCACCCCTCCCGCTCCCTCCTCCTCGCAGCCGCCGTCGCCAGCCCAACATTCGTGAGTTTCGTGCCCTCCGAACACTCCCGCATCTTGCTCTGCTTCCCCTTCACCAGAATATTTGCAGTGACCGAATCGTCTTCAACAGCCAACACCTTCAACCATCAACGTCGTGCCGATCCAAATTGAGCAAAGCCTAGTAAGTCAGGGAGCACTTGACCAACATATCCCCTCATGGCCTAGAAAAAAAACGGGTCGGTGCGCGTGTTCCTTAAGAAGTGACAGGTGGGAGAGGTCACAATCGGACCGGGGCCGAGTGCACAGGTGTTCCGCTAGGCGCGGCAGGGGACTCACAGGTGTCATGCAGCCGGCGCCATGACCATGTCATAAAAAAGATCTTGAGTGGCAGAGGAATTCGAGGCCGTTGTGTTCGTGTTTACTTCTGTTTACCTCCTTAGCAGCATATTTCATATTTCACGCTAGTTTATCATCTCTCATCACTAAAACAAGAATCTAGTAGTAGAATTAGAAATTCGACTAGAAGTGACGTGGGGATTCGGAACCGAAGTCGACTTTGAATTCAAAATACATACATATTCTGGGTCAGAAAACAACAGGCGGTTGTTGATGATGCGCCACTCCCCCTGTGCCAGTTTCGAACAACAGCTCGTTCTAATGCACTGTTTTTGGAGGGATTGATGACTCTTTGAAACGTGAAACGTATGGCGGGTGAAGCCCGGGGAGCCATGTAAATAAAATGCAAATTCCGACTGTTTGGTAAACAGCGTTGAGTGATTCTGCGCAACGTCTACCGTATTCAGGGCCCCCAGTCAACAATGGTCATTTATTTTTGCGTGGGTCACTCGGTCCGGTTCGTTGCGCAAAACAGAGAGGAGCACACACACAAAACAGACAAATTACCGAATCATACTGATTCAGTGTATGGTCGGACGATAAATTAGGACGGCCAGTGACCAGTGACCGGTATAGGGTGTATGTAGTCAGTTAGTCAGCTCGACCATGCCATTTCAATCCAAAACTGGTTCGGTTTTGGGTTTCGGGTTACGGTAACTGGTCGACAAAATGGCCGAAAGAATAAAAAAAAACAGACGTGGTGTGATTTGATTTGATTCATTTGATTCAGTGCGCTTCTCTGAGTACCAATGTCATAAAAAGCCCGGAAGAAAAGATGGCGGAAAATTCAATTTGACCAAATGGGTGCGCGTAATCTTCGAGAGGGATCTTGAACAGACAGCGCCCATCTCATCGGCTCTTTTCCTCTGTTTTTTTGTGTTGGCGCCTGCTGAGCATAAGTCCGTCTGGCGAACCCCTTTCCCCCATCAAATATCTTCTTCTTCTTCTTGGAAAAGTGTTCTGATGAGGGGAATAGAATGGGCGAAAACAAGAAAAGCACAATAGTTGAGTTGGGGGGCTAGGGTTTCAAGGGGATGCACCCAGCATATGGACGCATTAATCGGTTGTCGTTGCCCATCTTTCATTTTTCGTCCTTCAAAAACGTCAGTTGCACAATTTAGATTGAATGCTAGGATTAGAGCTGTGAGAAGTGGAAATTAGGGGGAAAGCAAAAGTTGTAAGCTGTAATTTTGGAATCACTTCCGGTGGTGACTATGGGTTTTGGTGAATTCTGGGAATTCTATCAATTCTGAAAGTTCCGGAACCGTGGGCCCCCAGGATTCCGCTTCTACCACCCAAATCCCCTTGCGGTTCCTGTCTAGGTGGCCAATTGGTGTCTAGTGGGACCCTAGGCAAATCCTGCTTCTCCATCATCACTTTTTCCTGAACTAACGACCTCATTGGCGGGCTTTTTGAAAGGATACCCACTCAAAGTGATGACGACCGATGATGATGTTGATGTTGACGATGCTAATCAGTTTTTGATACGGACGCCAACAATTTGTCTGTGCGGTCGGGGAGTGATGTACTGGGAATGGGAAATTGGATGCCGATAGTCATAAAGAAGACGCTGATTGGTTTAATGGCTAGGATGCAGCTGAATGCATCTGAAACCTGAAATCTGAAACCCGGAAAATCCCCTTGACAACTTTTTTTTCATGTTCACATCAGGAATGTAGTTAGAGGGATTTCATTTTTTCATTCAAAGTCAAAATCTGTGTGTCGCTTCAAAATGGGATGATCTTGTTGTCATATACATTTCTGGTAACCAGTTCTTCCTGATCCGTGTTCGGCTGGCCGGGAGTGAGAATTGGGAATTGCAAATTGTAAATTGTAAATTGAAAACTGGTCAAAGCCCAAGGCGATGAAAATTAAGAACCCTTCCATTCTTCCGACACAAAACGGCCATAAAGCCTTGACGTTTTATCGGACATTCACATCACGGCTCGGTTTTTTGTCTCCCCTAGACCAATAACTTTTCGCCCTCCCTCACTACTTCTTCTCCAATGAGTTCTTCCGATGTTTGGCCATTCAGACCTGAACGCGCGCATCGAATCGCACCGTTATTATTATTATTATGATGATGATTTCCACACAAAAAAGAGGAAAAAGGCAAAGAGGCCGCCATTCAGAAATGAGATGCGAGAGAGAAAAATGAGCTCAATCAATGATGTGACCGGAAATGAAAATGATTAAAAAACGTTTCTCTCACTCATTTCCGTTTCCCACCCATTCGGCGGACCATTCTCAAAGGAACGAGGCTTCATAAAAAGCGTTCTGCATGACTCATTGCCTACTTTTCCTTTCTGGCCACCCTTACGTTTATAACCGCGTCCTTTTCCTTTTCTTTTATGCGTCCCCGTCCGTTTCCCGCACTTATCACCCATTTCAGGCGTGCTGATTCATTGAACAAGCGTTTCCTCTCTTTCTCTTTAGTCATCAATGTGTATAGTTCCGAATCCGAAGCCCTACGGTAATTGAGTTGACACCTTTTCGGTTCCGGCACACGCGATGACCCTGTTTGCCAGTGATTGCTTAACCTGTGCATATGTCTTTGTACAGTCGAGATCGATCAGAAAATCAAAGAACGACTGTACAAATACTTTTCGAATATTCATCCGAGCACCAGAATGGTTCAAAGTTCCGAGCAGATGGATGGCCCTCCTCAATTTTCAATTCGCATGTCAGTTTTTGAAGATGGACGGGTCGGAAAGGAATAAATGAATGAAAGGGGTGTCCTTCCTCCACGGGCCTACCACTAAATCTTCAACACATCTGCTACCACTCGGCTGTAGGTCGTTCAGGCCGGTGCGGGCGACGGAGACAGGCAGACCGCTAAATTTTTATTAATGAGTGTAAGGATCCGGCCCCCTAGCTAAGAGTTCAAACACCAGAAAGTAATGAAGTCATTTTCATTTTGCTCACTCGCATTTTCCCAAAGACACCAGAGCCTGCCACACATGTCATCAAATGTCCGGGCCTGGTGGCCTGGTCTGAAGCACCATTGTCTGCAGTCTCGATTCGTTTACAAGATGATCCAAACATTCGGAGAAGATGATGCCTATACTTCGGTAATCTGCCCGTCTGTCTGACACCCGCCGTCTAAGGGAATTATGTCCGTCTGTTTGAGCAACTTCCAATAGGGCTTATCGCTGTTCCAACTCTGCGTCTTGCCATTCGGCTTCTATTTCGTCGCAACTTTTTTCGGCAAAGTCGTCGGGCCGAACGCGCATCCTCCAATGGTACAAGTACTCGTTGTTCTTCCCTTCGTCTTCACATCTCTCGTGTCAATATACTGTATCCACAACAAACAGGCCAAGCCTTTATATTCGCGCCCCAGGTGTGTATGTGCCCCTATTTGTTCAATCGACTCTTCACTTCGGCCCCGTTTTTTTCATAACTTTTTTCAGACTGTGTTGAAAAAATCACGGCGGCCTTGCTTGTCTTGCGCCGTTTCCTCTCCCAAATTTTCAAAGCCCAAGATTCAAAGACGATTTAGCCGTGGGAGGGATGGAGGAGGTCCTAGGTCCTTAAATATTTTATTTCATTCAGCATCAACAATTCATATCCTATTAACTGAGATTATTGGGATGATATAATCCTCTTAGGAACAGTAACTGGGGGGTCCTAGGGGAAATGATCCCACGCGTAAGATGATGCAATCATCTCAGAACCCGAGACCACCTGCGCTGGAATTAGCACGTTTCTGGATGATGATTGGGTGAGACGAGTTGCGTACGTGCCCCTGAGCCCTAATTACTGTTATTTTAACACTCATGGGAATACGGCGACGAACCGACTGAAAAGAAGCTCGTTTGCATTGAAATTGCACTTGCACACACATCTATCTCACTTCCACCCATCCATCAAATTTTCCATTCTTCAGCGAGATGTGAGTGGATAATGAAGTAGTGACTCTTCCCTAGAATTATCTCTTCTGTCCCCCCGACGTGTCACTTTTTATGTCTTTCTCCTCCGTTTCTTCCCACTTTCGCCTCAAGTTGTCCACGCATGCCCTCGTCTTCATCCTCATTAGATCCAAAGAACAAACGTATAATTACCAGAACGCGTAAGTACAGTAATCCGCCGACGGAGGAAGGTTCGGAATCTGAAACGGCCTTCAGGCCGTCGCCGGCCCACAGATTCGCCTCATTGTTGTCCGCAATTTGGATATATCCGACGCGAGGCCCGATGGCGCCGCCCACCTAACTACCTAACTAACCCAAAAATTATCGCCTAGGGACGATGCGCAGATTGACATTGCGCCGGTGAAGGCGGAGCCTAGAATTGGCCCAAAGGGGTGGGCGGGAAGGCGACGGGTCACCTGGAAACATTACATTAGTCCGTGCGTCGTCGTGCGAGCGTGCGCCGCCAGTGGTTATTGTAAGGCGATGGATTATAGGACGGTCCTAAAACGACAACGACGCTTCATTATCCCGGCCCGACGATTGGTTTGTCCCCGTTTTTGTTCGCATACTAACACTACATTTTCAACTACTGCGTTGAACTCGATTCACTAAAGCTTTAAGGTAATTTGAGGTTATTGGACTTTTAATTGCCGGATAGGGATTAGGATAAGGATCAGGCCGGGATTAACATGCTAATCCCGTTTCATTTGATGACATCACTTCTAGGTTCTCAGTTTTCATTTTCCGGTACGGCAGGTTCCGAGTACTACCGTATAAAGAATCTAGATTGATCTTTAGTACTTGCCACGGATCAAACACATATCTGTGTTACATAAATATTTGCACAGAATACTTACCTCGATTCAGTCTTCCTTATTCCGTTTCGCATGTATAATCTGGCCGTCTTCTTCAAAACTGAATCTCCCCACTCCATAACAGGTGGCTAGTTCAAACAGGGTCTTCAAAAAACTTGAGACTACCATCTTGTCCAGTGTCCAGCCGCTCTCAACCTCTCATTTCTCAAACGGACGACAGATGTTAGAATGTCATAATTCTGCGCAATATTCCATCTAGAAGCCGGAGACGAAGACATGTCTCCGTTCCCAAGACCGTATGCCCTTTTGATCTATGATTCTTTTGATGCTCATTTATCGCGGGGAAAGCGGGGGGGGGGGGAGAAGCCGTGTTGTGTGTATCGTATCTGTTCTTCTCTATGTATGCTTACAAGAACGGTGTGAAAGCGAAAAGGAGAGGAGTCGGGAAATGAGACGGGGGTCTTAGGGATGAGAAGCTTTTAACCGAACTGGTCGCCTCTTCTTCCATTCTATAAATGTTGGCTGAACTGGTGTCAAGTTTCGCTTCTATTCCCATCGGCCTCTTGTCCTGCGCATGAAAGCATCACTTACCTGGTGGCCGTGCGCATCGCGATTCGCAAAGAGAACAAAATATCAATTCAGAAGAGCGAAGCGTTATGTTCTAGTCCTAGTCGCGGCGGTCGAAAAAGTCGAGTGAGCCACTCCCTAACTACATATAAATGTAAACATACATCGGGGAAAGGGGGGATCGTTTACATGCCTTGTAAGTCTGAGGGGGCCGCACCCCCGCCTCCCAGAGATCACCAACCTACTCCTCCGTTTCCCACTTCCACTTCATAAGTGTCTATTGACTCCGATCAACAGAACAAGGCTTCTTCTCCCCTTCTATTCTCTTAAGCCTGCCGGATACTGTGATTGGCCCTAGTAGCCCAGCAGCTAATCAAATTTCTCGCCTGCTCAACGCTTGCACTTTTTATCGAATTAGAAATCAGGGTTTGTGTGTGGTGTGGTGTGCTCAGAGTGTGCACTCAAGATGTGAAGCTCCGATTACGGTAGGTGGTTAGGTTCTAGTAGTAGATAAGAAGCCGCATCTAGATTGCTTTCAAAGCGCGTGAAAGCAATTTCTTTCCAATTCTGATCCGCTAATTATGCTTTTGCCCCGGTGTAGATTTGCGAGTGACAACAATTATAAATATTGTGAATAGTGAAAGAAAGGAAGCGAAAAGCAATTGAGGGAGGCCAAGCTCTGTTCCTCTTTGCCAGCACCACTCAGCAGCTTTGATTGTATGCTCTTTATGGGCAGGACAGGTGTCTACGAATGTTGAATGACTATATAAACAGCGAGGGTCTAGGTCGGCACATCTATCATTATATGGTCTGATCTTTGATCGCCTAGTTACTTTACATAATACTCGGATGTCTTAGTCCATAACTCCCCAGACTGAATGCCCGAGTAGGAGGTGCACTGCGAGTCACTGAAACGAGTCCTAATGAAGTTGTCTTAAATATTTCATTCAGAGGAGCGCAGCGCACCCCGGCACCACCTAAGTCTTTGGGCCCCCGTCCTACTCGCTACTCGTCCAAAACTTGATTTCCTCCTCTCCTCTTGCCGTTTTGCTTCCCCCTTTTTTTCCTCATTCGGTCTGCGGTGGCGGTTGTGGAAAATTTAATCAAGCGGCTCGTTTCCACACGCTTCTTTCCCACTCTCGGACTGCAAAACGGCCAAGGGTGCCCCTTAGAATCTTTCCTTCTGAGACGGACGGGGACGTGTGAGTAAAAGTGTTGCAAATTAATATGTAGGTGGTGGTAGTCGCCAAAGTGTATGTGTGCATGCTGGATGAATTATACACATGGGCGGAGCAGAAAGGGACAGATGTAGTTGCCGAGAGCAGGAGGAGCATCGCCCGGTCATTCGACACTTTTGTCCAGGATGGCTTAGAAAAAGCCAACCGGACACTCGACAGATTCACCCAGCCCGCATGCCGGATGGCTGGTTGGTTTGCCCACACACTGGTAATTAGGCGTGACCTTTTTCGGCCTCTTCTATGATGAGGCAGCAGGTGGTACCATTTGGGAACTTGACCCCCTTCCGTGTGTCTATTTTTGGTCATCCACCACCTATCCGAAGGTCTTTTCTATTTACACCTTTTCAAATCGCCTACTTTACTCTTCCGACCCTTTTTCCATCCAAACTTTACTTTCAACCGTCTTCTTCTTTTTCTTCTTCCAACCTTCAATTCGCCTCACTCATTCATTCATTCCATTACTTTCGTTTCATGATCCCACTCAACTTCCAGTTAATGATCCATATAATATAGTGGAGGGATGAAATGAATGACTTGAATGTTGTGGCCGGCCGGGTTGCCTAAGAAATGCGAATTGCAAATTAGAAATAACGATGCAATCTCCATGGAGGTAACGCCTCAGCGCCAAATGCTAGGACTTCATTTATCCGACGTCTTCCCCCGCGCCTTGCCGTGCCTTCGCTCCTCCATTATTTATTCAGTCACTTGTTTGTCGACAAAGAAGGAGAAGAAGACTTCGGCCCGTTGCCCCTCACACCAGTGGGCCACAGCAGGCGCCAAAGACTGGTAGTCAGTGAATGAAATAATCACCTCCCGATCGTAGCAGGACACTTTCCCCTCCTCTTCACTCACCCGAAAATCCCTGCTTCTCAACTTTTTCCTTTTCCTTCTGCTGCAAATCAACATGATGGCATCTCAAAGGATCCCGGCGCTCTCTCTGGAGAATACCCTCGTATCGCGCCCATCCTAAGCATGTTTTGATTGGCTTGCCGACAAGAACCATGAAAAACGGATAACCCCCCTTTTCGCGCTATTCTTGACACTAGTAGCTCCCCAGAGAGAAAGGTGATTGTTTACTTCAAAACATGTTGCTAAGGAAATGCTTTCAAGTAAATGGCAAGTTAGGTTTTTTCCTAAAAACCAATTGAGAGCGATCCATTGATCCACTTACCTTACCTTTCCCATAGATTAATGAACAGGAATGGGTGGTCGAGAAACGAAAGAAAGAAAAAAGGAAGGCCGCTCACCTTGAATCTTCCTAATTTCCTACTGCCACTCGTTCTCTCCATCTTACTGCCTCTTTCAAAAGAGGTGGAAACAAACCAATTTCCTATTAAGCCTCCACTTCCATCGTGGAGGTCATGATAATGGCGGGAAAGTGTTTCTCTTCTCTCTTTTCACTTTCTCCTCGCCTCCTCCTCTGGTGGACCGCAATTCTAGAGTGGGCGCACTCATTGTCAAGACAATTTGACAGCGCATAGTTATCTAGCTTCTTTTCCCACACAACACGACCCGGAGAGGCGAAAAATGTGCGCCGTCGGCTCTGTCTGCTTCTTGTTGCAAAATATGACTTTAAAGAATGCCAATTCCGGTGCAGCGGTGTGGAGCCCTCGGGCCAAAGCCAAATCGCTTTCCTTCGTCTTCCATTACGTTTTTTTCTTCTTCCCAGCAAAAACGGCCAAAAACGAAGGAAAAACGAGGCGGCTGCTGCGCCGATTCCTTTATCTGCCGGCTGCCCCTTAACCCCTGGCCGTCGTCTTCGATTGATTCGGCCCATCCTCGGGGCCCTCTCGTGTGTGTTCCAAACCCACTTGGCCATGGAAAACGGCCTTCTTTTCCCTTCCCTTCCTCCTTTCCTCCGTAATTTCGCCCCTCGTTTTTCACACGTTTATCTATCTTCTTGCTCCTATTTTGCCTCTTCTTTGTTGCTCAAAACAACGTCCGGCTCTTATCCTCCCCCAACCTTGAGCTCAAACTTCCTCTCTTTCATGCTTCCCTTTCTTCCAGAAACTGCCTACCTCAACTTGGTGAAACTCACTTATACGGGACTCTTAACCATGCTTGACTACAAGGGAATTATGTGAGTTCTGCTTTGCCACAAACCAACCCAACATCGAATGTACGCACCCAGCGCTTATTAGACGCGCTTTCCCACATTTCTCGTCTTTCCACGGGGAAAGAAGTCAAAAAAGAATCCATATGGCTCCAATTAGAAATGTAATCTCTCTCGTTAAATTTAGTTCCTCATTTCATTTCGCTTCAGTCAGCAATACACACGCCCGAGAGATAGAAGGGGTGGGAGGGAGGCAAGTAAGTGCTGTGGCTTTTCAAGTGTATTAAATTTGTATACTTCTAGAAAAGACACACGGCAGCAGACACAAACATAGAGAAAGCCAAAGCTCACTGACAAATAAATAAATTTTGTGTTGCGGGGCCAGAATGAATTTGACCCTCAGGAGCCAAGAGGACCTTTTCCCTTTTTCCACTCTTTTTCCCTTTCACTTTGTTCTCAGTTTCCAGTTTCCAGTTTCCAATTTTCATTTCACTTCACTTCTCATAAACAAAATATCACATTTCATTTCCTTCCATTTCCTTCTTTCCATTTAGCAACAATAGGAAGTAACACCTCAACATTGACATTGAAACTGATACCTTGAATCGCGCACTCAAAAGCTCGGGCTCTTGCACAACAAAAACGTCTTTCTTTTTCCAGAACCAACATTACGGGTATTGCAAAGACCACATTCTACATGACAGTCAAAAGAATGGATCCAACTTCTACCAACACCTCGAACACTTCTACGAATGCTTCCGAATCCTCTTCTCGAAGAGGCCAGGAGAATCGTGGAAGAGAACGGGAGATCCAACAACGTCATGGCAGACTGTCGTCGTCGGAGGAGGCTAGAAACACTGCTGATGTGGGCCGTGAAGTCCGTGAGGATGGAATGTATCTGGATGAAAACGCCGCGGACTCACCGTTCATCGTCGTCGTGTCGTGCTACAAGATCGGAGAGATGGTCGTCGAGAAGAGTGTTCAGCTCGCCAAGAAGAAGGAGGTGGAGAAAAAGAAGAAGACTCGCGAGCTCAACATCCCAACTCGTGACATGTTCGCCCCGGACTTTGTCATCGGACCGGACGAGGATCTTCCTGGATTCTCCCCAATCGACAGCGAGTACGACTCGGATGATGAGATCTTCGATGCTCAGGAGCTCCAACGTCGTCCAACTCCAAGATGCACTCACTCCATGCCACCACCACTCATGGGCATGAACCCAGCGATTCCAAATGAGTACGATCCAGTCATCGGAATCATCTCGGTTCAAGGAGTCAAGATTCCACGGAGCCAGCCGATTGACATTGTGCCGGCTCGCGAGCCTTTGTTTCCTTTTTTCGGCGTCAACTCTGACCTCCAGGTCATGCTGATAGCAGAGCGGTGAGTTTTCTGCCAGAAAAACATTTCGTCTAGTATCCCAATCAGCTTCTTGTCAAGGCGGTTGTAAGTTCTGGTTTCACCCGCTTATTGGGGTCTGGAAACTGAACAAAAACAACTGGAACAAGAAGCTCAAGCGTCCTTCTGTCTCGCCCATCCCTTTGCTCCAATATTCGCCCAACAAGATTATTGAGCAATGCGCATGTGCGGGACAGATTGATAGCGCTGCAACTCAAAGGGATAATAATAACTTATGAAAAAGGCTTCTGTAATAATGACAATAATCTTTGTATTCTTTGATTTTCAGAATGTACGACGTGTTCAAAGAACGGATACGTACAAAGGGAAAGGAACGAATGATCACCATGATGGAGAACTTGGCGTCTACCCTGACTGTCGGTCAGATGTGCGGACGACTTCTGCCTGTCGAGATGATGGACGGAGTTGTCTTCTTCTATGACTACGACACTGTCAGCTTTATGAAGAAGGAAGAGCTTGTCAACATCCTCATGCTCTGCGAGCCGGACAAGAAGGACGAGCAAGAAGTTGCTGCGTCTTTCCCATCCATGTTCCATCGCGAAACTCCGGATCAGAAATTGGAGCGTAATCGCTACTACCAGGAGCTTCTGGATTTACCACGCATCTTCCTTCGCCGCACTGACTACATGTGCAGCAGCATTGACGATCAAGACTTTGACTTCCCATTCATCGACTCTGTGGATAATGAGCTTAACCAACGCTTGGTGAATAATTGGAATTCAGGGATGAGAAACAATGGAATTTTTGTTTCAGACCATCGAACGTCAACTCAACGACGATACCATGGATCATGCGGAAATGAGCGCTCTCATCGACACCATCAGCCAGGACCTTGAAGAAGCCGAACGCCAGCAAGGAATTGAGTTCCTCCACCAGAGCACCCTAGCCCTCTTCGACGCCCGTGTTATGGTTCCCTCAGTCAATTAACCACTTTTTTCACGCTTTCACCAAGCTTCTCCCTCTCTTGTAGTTTTAGTAACGGGAAACACATCCTCTATACCTTTTCTTCCGCCTCTATGTCACTTTCCGTCCCGTGTTCTCCCGTTCCCCATGAAAACCATTCTGGTAGATCTTAAAACCCTTTCTCACTGAACCTTAACTTAACTTTTCAAAATCAACCCCAGTTTCTTCAAAAAACTTCAGCAAAACCCAAAAAAAGTCATGGAATCAAATTAAATTTAGTTTTGAGTAACCAGGTCATGAAAATGACACAACTCTCTTCCAATCCATCATAGCAATCACTTCCGAGAGTTTCCCTGTCATTTTCATATGTCTTCCCTATATATCTCCGACTTTCTACTTCAATTATGTCACATCGTCTTTGGTTAAGGCTTTACCTGTCCTATCCATCACTAAAGCCACTTAGCTGCTCTTTAGTCATGTCATTCTCCCCCTACCCACCCAATGAACCTCCAATTTAAATCTAGTTGTCTTCAAGTCCTATTGCCCTATTGTATCAGTCATATACCATCATGTCGACCCGTTCTACTGTAACATCCACAGTATTTGTCACTACCGTCTCCCAGTATTACATGTTCCGATTTCACCAGCTATCCAGCTTCTTCCCTTATTGGGTTGTGAGTTAAAAGGAATCTTCTTCCCTCTGACTCATAAACAACCAATTCGGAGAATAACTGGACTAGCAATTCCCCTTTATGATACCATCTGCTTCCAATTATCATGTCAGCTGTGCTGCAACTATCACCGATTCATTGTCTCCCCTACCATAACCTTATTTTCATCTAATCCCTCCTGTTTACGATGCCAAATGTGACATGATAGCAGCGGATAACAACTTTTGCTCAAGGCCGTTAGTGCCATCAATGGGTAAGGGAAACAAACACTGGATTCCAATCTCATCTTCTTATTTTCCTATTTTCCAGGTTCCGCTTGACTCGTCAACAACCCGATTGTTCTTATCCGCTGCCACGTCACGAGATCGTCCTTTTCTATTCATTTTCCATACTATGTTCTCATTACCCACCGCCCCCTCAAAAAAAAAACTTGCTCTCTTTTACTCAAGTAGTCGCTTTTGTGTTCTGTTCTTCCCCCTTATTTTGTGATTTCCTTAAGTAATCATTGGTTTCTTGTCGTAACTGCTCGAATAAAGCGTAGTCACAGAATTAAATCTCGAAACGGGAATTGAATCACCAAAACCTAGGGGCTTGAGAAAACATAATTACTGGGGAAGGCGGAGAGTCACTTGCGCAGGTTTTGTTTTCACCTGTTCCGCGGTTTTTTCAGAATTTTCGAGAAAGTTGGAAATCGAAACGCGGCCAACGGCCAGGCCAAGCAAGTCTCTCCTTCCCTGCAGGAGTTTTCCAAAAATAGCTGATAGCCCTAAGCGCTTGACGTAATATCAAATTAGAAAAAGGTTACGAAAGTACACTTGAGCTTGATCATCATTCAGTGACAATTCCCAGTCTCCTGGGAACAAGTACGTCGTACTTTCCGGAGAAGCTAATTGTAATCATCCAATTTCCCATATAAAGCACTCTCAAGTCATTCTCTACCTAATTTCCGGCGGAACCGGTGAACAACACCGGTTTCGCTAGTTCCGCTGTGAATGCTCTTTGAAGGGTATTGCTCCCTCAAAAGATTGCTCATTTGCCCGTATCTTTCAAAAGAAGCACCAAAAGTAGAAATCACATGTCTCGACCAATTTCCGAATTCAATCCCTCTCCTCCCTCAAAGGATAGCGAGCGGGGGCACCCTTCCGTTTCGTTTTCCTTCGGGGTCGCTTAGCAACTTCTTCCACACCGAGCCTTTCTCCCTCTTCGTCTCTCCGGTTGATGAAACACACACGTGTGGAAGCGGGAGGAGAGGCAGTGAGAAGCTGGACTACCAGTTCTCGGTTGTGTGCACGGCCATTCTCTCCGCCGCCTGATTACAATTCCCTCGAAATCTTTCGTTTCTCGGATACCTCTTTGTTTTGATACCCGACTACGAAATCCAACCGCTATTCTTCTCGTGTCACATTATAACTCCAATTCTGACTTTAATTCGTATCGCGTGCCGTTTCAGACTTCCGAACATTGAATTGCAACTGTCACGCAACAATGTTACCTCGTCTCATGCTTTTCGTGTTATCCCTCTGGTACTACTATCAGATAGCGGGTGCTAAGCGGTCACAAGGCATTCTAAGCTCTAGAAAAGTATGCGCCAATCAAATTTCTCATTCCTTATGTCCCGTTTAGGATTTCGTGTACCTCGACCGTTTCTGTTTTCAATCGGACACCGGCGCGCTCGAGTATTCGTTCAAGTATCCCATGGTAACCGACTTTTGACGCGATGTTTTCAGCTTTCCCCTCTCTCGCTAATTTTCAGTTCTATCCGACGCAAATGTTACTGCTCTATTTTGACACCGAAGACCAGTGGCCGCGGGCATACAAGGAACTGAATGTATGACGTGTTAATGAACATAAACAACGCTAGGGATTTTCAGACATGTGAGGAACGCGTGGAACTGCTGACAAATCACTCGGACAACAACCAGATCGTAGGTACTGCCGCTAGACCGAGGCTGACCGGAATTTCAGATCTTCCTGAGTCCCTACGTCAACGACATCACGGGAAACGGCCGATGCCAAATCTGGCGAGACGCCATCTACCAGGAATGGGTCTCCTGCACCGGAACTCGAGTCTTCCGGTTTGAAACGGCTGAATCATCAAGGCAACGTGATAATTTTCAGTTCCGCGAGAAGTCGTTGGTGGTTCTTAGCCATCGCTAACTGTGATCCAACTGAGAAGGAAGAGAAGAGACTATACAACAATGAAACGATGGGGGTATACGCAGAGTTTTCACTTCAGATGACCAACGGGTTGCCTTCGGAGTTCCTCAAGTACCAATTCTCCATTGATGAATGGCGTAAGACCACTAGATTGCAAAAACTTAGCATTCGGCACTTCTTACAGTAATCCTACCATCTGACACTCTGTTTCTTGCTCTTCAGACAATCTTGATCATTTGCGTTTTCTTGATGGGAAGTGAGTACTCAGAACCATTACCAGTCAGGAGAATGTCGTTTAGGAGCTCTATCAGCCCGTCGCCTCTACCACAACACCTACAGAATGTGCTCCCAGTCCATCACCCTGAACACCTTCGGATTAGCACTTCTTGTCGCTAACTACATAATCTATGCTATAGACGGAATCGGTTTACCCATCATCTTGACAACCGGACAATTTATACGGTAAACGGACATGTGCCTTGCTGATAGCAATCTTAATTGGTTTGCAGCGCACTGGCAGATATGTTGTACATGTACATGTGTCTTGTACTTGCCCGCGGATTGAACGTCACAAAGATGCGATTAACCTTGGTAAAACGGAAAGTTGAGAAGGTGACAATAAGGGGAAAGTTGCAGGTTGACAAGGTGTTCCTGGGACTTATGTTCATAGTTTTCATCTGCTCGTACCTCTTGATGCAGTTTTGGGAGATCAAGGTGTGGAAAGCATCCACTACTTCGTACATTTGTCATTTTAGTTCTTCGATCCGGCGCTAGTCTACTCGCAGTCGGAATCCCTACCAGGATATTTGCTCTGCGTGTGGCGGCTCACCGCGTGGGTCTTCTTCGTCGTTGCAGCCCTACTCTCAAGAAAGTCCTCGCCACAGAAATCCTCCTTCTTCACCTTCTTCATCCTCATGATGACACCATGGTTGGGAGAAATGAAAATGGAAAAGTCTTGAGTCAAATGAAACATTTATAGGTTCTGGGCCCCTCCGATCTTTGCGCTCATTGCAAACTTTCTCCTCAACAACTGGGTGCGCGCGGAAGTTGTGAATATCGTAGAAAACTGCGTCACACTATACGGATATCTCGTTTTCTTGGTGGGGAAACCATAAGTTGAAACTCCACTCAGACAAGTGTTACAGTACCTCTCCCGCCCGTCCGACAACAACCAGAACTTCCCATTCCACATCAGAACTACACAAGTCGACATTGACGTTGGATTCGACCCTCAGACGGCATATGTGAGTGAGCAACCAAAAATCATTTCTGTTTTGCTAGAAAACGGCCGGAAATAGACTAGCATGACCGGGTGGAAATTGAAAATTTATTCGTTTTGCATTCATTTTCAGGCGGAAGGCAACGGAAGTCCTCCGGTGAATGACGGAATGCACGGAGCCATCGAACTCGCGGTCACTAACAACAAGGATGCGGATAAGGACAAGGAAAGCCAGGACGACGAGGATGAAGATAAGGATAAGGGGGTGATGGAAAGACAGCAGTTTGATCAGTGAACACACGTATTAAGTCACACGGTTGTATAATTTGTCTGTCAACGTTAACTCATCATTTGTCACTTTCGCCAAAGATATACATATACTGTGAAATATTTCAAAGATCTCAATCTCATCTTATATTTTTCTGAATAAATTCTGTGAAGCAATTATTATGATTACAGGTTGCATTGCTATTTTTGTCAGTAGCAACAGCTACTTCCGGATTCTTTAAACCATGTTTTCTTCTTCCGTGTTCTCGCACCAGACTAACAATTTGGTAACATTAACGTTCTTTATCAACACATTCCAGATTCACGTAAATATTCAAGCATACACAAAACTCTAGTTATACCAAATGATGTAGATGTTTATAACAGCCTGAACCAGCAGAATAACTGTCAGGGCGCTGTCAACCGAAACGACGAGGTCGAAGATGACTGCCTTTTTCAGATCGCTCTCATCTGTTATCTCATCCGGGTAGTTCTTGAACTTCTTAGAGTTGCGGATGTTGATTGCAAAGGTTCTCCAGAGGATAAGAGTGATGGTTTCAAACATTAAGAACATTGCAAGGATTCCTGGAACGAAAAGAAGTTATACTTTCTGAACTGTTAGGTTTACCAGCAACAGGCATTCCATTGAAGTCATCCGGGAGAATCTGTGACATGTTGATAGCATTCATTATTTGAAATCCCATAGAGAAGATCAGCGCAGACAAGCCGTAGCTGTTGGGCACTATTCCTGACATTGCGATGAAACTAAAAAGATTCATTACACATTTACACCCATCTCCACTCACATGGTACATGCGATCAATGGAACGGAAATTTGAGCAAACACAATTTTGTTCACTCTCTTGAGCATCATGTTGTAGCGGAAATAAGTACGGCAGAGACTGGGACGGTACCTGAAACAAATTGGTTTTTGGCTCGACTAGTGGAATGGGTCACTTTGTGAAGTCATCAATAATTTTCATTCCGAGGTACATGAAGTAACTTTGGGATTCCACATCGATAAGCTCAAAGTCTTGAACATCAGTTATATCATTTTCCCATATCAAATAACTGGCTAGTTCTGCACCTCCCCAGTTGGAAAATTGCATTCTGAAACCACAGTTCGAGCTAACTCCAAGTACCCATCCTCACTCATCGGCATAGTATGGAGACATCAAGGTGAAGGAACAGTTTTGATAGTCATTCGGGAAGTCGCCAAAGCCAAAGTAACAAGGTGTAGTGACTATAACTTTGATGGAAGCTCTGACAGTTCCAGCATTAGAGATGAATAGGTCGACATCGTAGTTTAGAAACAGATCTTGTTGTTTGGAAGCCATTGGTCTAAAAAACTATTGTCTCAAAATGGGAGGCCATTTTCCTTACAGATCTGCTAAATGTAAACACGGATACCAGACATCTTGCATGACAAACTCGCTTTTATCCCCAGCCAGTGCTTTGAGTCCTCCGTATTCCGTAGCATTCCAGCGAAGCCTTTCATCCATCCAAATCTGAAAATAACTTGGTTTTCAATGTAAAATTCTTACAGTCCGATTGATTCCTATCTTGCATCCGAGTGAACTTACAAAAGTAAAAGTCGCGGAGATAGTCAGAAATCCTTGTTCTTGATCAACTTCCCGAATATGGTCCACATGCATGATTGGGATGATCTTGAGCGGTTTCTTCTTCGATCCTGGCATCGATCCATCGTAGTCTTTGAACAAGTCCTCTTTCAACCTTGCCTCAGCTTCAAATCTTCTTTCCATCTCTCCGGGAGTTGGGGTAAGAGGTATGTTCAAAGTGAACAAATTCAGCAAGGTCAGAGAAGTGGATATATCAACTCCCATCGTGGACCTGAAAAACAGAAATTGAAGGCAACAGTGATTGAGTTAAGGTCAATGAAGAACGGGGAGCGTTGGTGGAGCAAGTGTGTTTATGAAAAGTGAAAATGAAACCGTAGCCGACGTAGCTTTTGTTTAGATTCGTGGGTAGTTGCTTCACACCAGGTATAGGATAACTAAACAATTGGATTGAAATGGGTTCGACGCACATGAGCTGATTGTCAGAAAAACTTCAACTCAACAAGCTACATGTCAGCGCTGGGCTATAAAACCAACAAAAAGTCAACCACAATAACGACCACTTTTTCTGACAAGAAATTACCCTGAAGGCCTCCGGAACAGCATTCTTCAGCTTTTTGTTGACTTTGGATAAGCTTTCTTGCTTAGCAGAATCTGAAAACGAAACGGCTTCTAGAAGATAGTGTTGTGGTAATTTCTGGGGATTCTGAAAATCTGAAAAGGTCCCCAGCTTTTGGTATCGGTTATCATGGATCACATGGATCAGGGAAGATTCACACTTCAATATTTCATCTTTATCGCATCTGCAGTAATATTTTTATTTTTAAACGCCGCTCAAAAATTGATGGGAGATATTTATTGTTTCTTCAAACTTTTTTTTCCGCGATTGCATGAAGGAGAGAAGAGATAATCCATGAAAAATGACTCTGCGAACAATTGTCTGCCAGCTCCCACGCACTTCAATCCGCTTGCCAATTGGAACCTGCAAAAAG
>LR539462.1:678008-805241 GCA_900536315.3 Caenorhabditis becei
TTACTGACAACGACTCTTAAACCGAGTCTCGGGTCTAAGAGGCCACTGGGTTGAGTGTCGCTTCAAAATCGAAAAGCAATAATAGTTTTGATAATATGAAATGGATGCGAGAGGGCGAAAGGTGCGTGCGGGCCTAGAGGTTGCTGGTTGGCACCAGATGGTTGGTGAGAGGAGTCGAGCTCATAATCATCATCTTCTCCCCCTCCTCCCATGATGAGTTAAATATAAGTGGAGCTCTCGGCACTCACTTTTCAATTTCATCGCTCATCTATTTTGATCCAACGCCAACCTCCAACCAACCACCTAGACCTCTGGTCCTACCTATTTATTCATCAAGATATCCCTTCTGTTCCGCTTCTGATTTCTTGGCTTTTCAAGTTCAACTTGCTCCTTGTGGTTTTTCCTCCAAAAGCTGTCACAACTTCCTCAAATTTTGATTATTCATGACCAAAATCAGTGCAAAACCAGAAACTCGGTGTTGCGCGAAAAATTGGAGCTTTGTTTGGTACAAGGTGAACAAGTTCGTCGCGCTGAATCATTCATCACTCGGCGACCTTCTTTCCCAAACTTTTTGTCCAAAATCTCTTCCAGCTGGTATAGTGTTCCCATTTCCCATGGCGGGCTTTGCTCCTCCACTATAAATGTGTCAGATTGAGAGTATCCGTTTAAATTGGAAAAGGAAACGGAAGAAGACCCCCCCTCGTCGCTGATGGAGGCAAGAAGGGAGTCGCCAGAACTTTTACGCCTTTTTCGTGATGTTCTCCTCCTCGCCCAATTCCACTCCTTTTTACCCGCCTCCCCCCTATCTCCTCTACTCAATCTATCCATTACTTGTCCCAAAACTAAACGACCCTAAAGCCAGGCGGTTCACAAATTTGTAACAAGTCTACTTTTTCTTTCTCTTTTTTTGCGCCTCCTTTTAGAAAGTGCCAAAACTATTAGCCTCATCACCCAAGTCTTTTTCATGTTTCCACACTTCCTTTTTCTGCTTCTGCAAAAGATTCTAGACACTTACCTCTTCCTTACTAGTAATTCATCATAATAGCAACCAATAATAACATGGCCGTGTTTCGCTCGCTTGATCCCTTCAACGCATAATTGATCCACTTTGGTACCATATGCCAACCTCATTAACTCATCGCCTCATCCCTTACTCAAAGCTTTCGAAACTTTGAGGTCCCGTGAGCTCTTCCCGTCCTTTCTCCCCTTTTTTGCCTTTTTTTCCAATCAGGTCGGAAGCATGGAAAAGTAGATTTACTCTCGCAATTTTGTTCGTTGTTCTTCTCAATGTTTCTCCTTTTCTTTTTTCGGGTCTCCTCTGCCTCCGAAAGGAAAGCCGCCGTGTTTTTTGTAACCCCTCCCTCCAAAAACCTAACCTTCTCCTCACCGCTGATTAATCTTGGCTGAGGTCGAGGTCCTGACATCCCATGTCAATAACTCAAGTTGACATTTGTAAAAGGTTCCCCTCCGTCTTGAAATTCTTTTCCTGAAGGAGGAGAACGTATGATGATGATACGAAGCTTTTTTAGGGGGGAGGGAATGTAGAATGTAGAATGTTGTTTGGTTTGCGCTCCGTCATGACCCCTAGAATTTCTGGGGCTCTTCTCATTCCGGACGACTGCACAAACAGTCTTGTCGCCAAGTTTTTTGCGTTGCGAAATATGAAGAACATCTGTCGATCAGATGCCTTTTTCTTTATAAACATGCTCTTTCCCCAGTCAGTTCCCATCCAAATATTCCCTCTTATTTCAGCCGAAACTACTCTCCAATGTCAAAATGAAGCTCATCCACGTTATCACTATCCTCTCGACCCTCAACCTACTTCTCGATGCACTGCCCAACTCGCCACCGTTCCCAATCTTTGGACCATGTCAGAAAAGATGCATTTCGCAGGTGAGCCCCCCGATGAGAACGCGAAGCTTTGGCAGGCCACACATGTGTCCCGTACATAATTTATATGAGAAACGGAGCCCCCCGTAGGGGTTCTTCACAAAAAACGGACATGTGTAGGGTCTGGGATTTGATTATTCCGATTATTAGAAGTGTAATTCGTTTGGGTCAATGACTTTGACTCCTGGCAAAGAGTAACCGATGTGTTTCAGTTTGGCGAGATCAAGGAACGAGTCACCAACACGGACACGCTGTACCGCGAAGTCGACGTCTTCAACAAAACCGAATTCTCGCTGGTTAGTGTTAGCAACCCGACAGTTTGTCAGTCAGTTAGCAATGTGTTCGCTTTTATTCCCACATCTGGTTCCTGTCTGTCTCTGTGATCATCTGCTAATTGACTAGACACTGATTGGTAATCGAAAAACATGTTCCATTTCTTGGTTTTTTACAGTGCAAACTGGGATGCAACAGCCCCGAATACACCGATCTGAACCTGCCCGCGTTTCGCTACGGACAATCGGCTTATCAGCAAATTCTGATGAACGTTGACGGTAAGCAAAGGGGTCTGAAACATTTGGAAGGACAAGTTCCTTTCTTTATGGCAAGGTCAATCAGCAGCCACTTATCAAATTTCCCCCTGTTCCACGGCGTCAAGGGGTGGCGAGAAATGGAAGGGGGACAATGATTGATGCGATATGTTGCGTGACATGAAATGATGAGATTTATGATTGGGGGTGATAAGATATGATAGGGGTAGCCAACCACTTGCAACCTTCACAGAAACCGGAACCGGAAGTTAATTTTTCAGTGAAACCAGCCCGCGAGAGCATTGTCAAGGACGTGAGCATTCTGTGTCTCGACAACTTTGCCCACACGATCAAGAACACGACGACGACATCGAAGCGATCGCTGAAAGGACGAGTGATGTTGGTGCTGGAAGAAGGAGTGTCCGAGACGGAGAACGTCTACTTTGTGGAAGTTGTTGCTCGTGATGCCGACGACGATGACACCTACATTGTCTACCAAGATTGGGTATGTCGGGGGAATCTGTCAGCGAGGAACAATAGCAATTTATTAGAGGAAGGTTACGGGGAGTGTCTTTGCAAGGTGTCCGTTCCGCAAAGCTTTCTGTTCTGTTTTGACAAGCAAAGTCGAGTTGTGCAAGCGAATTAGTGGGGCTTTCCACGACATCTTGAGCCAGCTTTGCATAAGTTAGTAGGTAGCTATGAAGGGACGCGGGGGACCAAGTAAACTCAAGTGCTTTCCGTTGCCTGTCATGATTTCATTTCTTCTCGTGTTTTTCGAAATTCAAAAACGAGTTAGCAAAAAGAACCACTTGAAATTGTACAACTCTAGAATTCCATTCCCACTTTCCAACTCGGAAATATCTTTTGTCGATTTGGATGGAGGATGGAGGAATCTCTCACGTCAAGGACTTTTAACTGGTCGAGTTGAGAAGAGCGTGAGAAACTACTGCACCCATTTCGGGTAATCTCACAGCCCAACTCATCATCATCACTGGAAGGGGGGTCGCGGCGGGTTATATACATTCATACCACCACGAAAGTTGTCATCTTGGACGAGGTGACATTTGTCTTTTTTGATGTAGCGATGGGTCAACGAGGGCAGAAAAGTATTACGATGGGTTGGTGTAGTATGCATATCATAGGATGCTTACTGCTCAGGGATTAAAAGGTCGTAGAAAAAGAATGACAATGGGAACAACTTTTTTGTTTTAGAGTTGGAAAGGGGCCAAAGTGTAAAGCTGTATTGTTTCAGTGCTACTCGTCCAACTGCAATGTGTCATTCAACGCGGACCTTGGCCTCACTGACTTGGAAGTTCGTCTCAGAGTCTCGACATTTGACGATAACGGATCAGTTGGTGGAATTGTCCTCTCCAAATGGTACAACATCAACCACATTCTGATGAGCACCTCTGTCGACATGGCTCTGAAGGCTCTCGAATGGAACGACGACAAGGCGGCTGCGAGGCTGACTTTCGACCAAGCGTCTAGTGTTCATGTTCCCGCGTGCTCGATGCAAATGGTGTACCAAAGTGCCACCAACTACGAGGAGAAGCGTATCGATTTCTACTTGGATCACACTCGTCAACTGATTGTGAAAAAGCTGGATTTCAACCAAACATACACGATGCGTCTTGTCCCTTCCACTGAATCGAACCGTCCGTCCGCTTCTCTGGCATCGACCCGATTCCATGTACCGGCCTGCTCAGCCATGGTCAGCGATCCGACAATGTGTGGTAAGTGAAACATGTTAAAGCTACATATGGAATGGGTTTTTCGGATGAGTGTATGTTCGTGTATACATACACATACATTCGGGTATCTGACTGGACAATCTTCATGGAAAATGGGATGTGTTTGCACATTTATCTTGCGAACATCAGAGACATTATTTTGGGAGGATAGTGGGGGCTGAGGGATTTGAAAATTTGAAAATTTGAAAACTGGTAGTGCATTTGCAAAAATGAATAAGTCTTTACAGCTCCTCCACCGGTGACCACTCTAGTCTCCAACTGGAACTTGTCCTCTACCGCCGGATACGGTCTCACCATCGAATGGGCCTACCTCTCCGACGGACTTGTCAACCAGACGGTTCCGCTCATCTCGATGTCCCACTTCATGTTCTCCGTCCACCCGCTGATAACATCGAACAACGACAACTGCGGAAAGTACGAGCCGATCCGACGAGATGTGACATACACCCACCGCAAAGTTGTCTTCTACGTTCCCGACGCCGAGTGCAACTACGAAGTGGAAGTGGCCGCAGTTGACACGAAACAACGGAAGAGTGAGATCAAGAAGATCAAGATCCTTCGAGTCAACGAACCGACGTACATGTCGCTTCTGCTGGCCACCGACATCCCGACTTCTGTTGGACTTGGTGCTATCCTCATTGCTACCATCATTGTATTCTCTTTCGCCATCGTGTTCGTTGCTCACAAGCGCAGACAACATGGAAAGAAGCTCGACGACGCGCAGTTTGGACCACCGGGAGGCGAGAGAATGGTCTACGCCTATGTTGATGCCACGGATGCCTCGAGGACAGTCATCGGAGTCAGATCCCCACCACAGATCAACTTTGAACCAGTTGAGAATATCAACAGGAACATTGATGCTGCGGTAAGTGGAAAGTATAACTTGAACCTCCTTTCTTTAATTTTTTTTGTTCTTTTCAAACTTTCAATTTCTGTTCTTCTATCAACCCTTCTTACCATTTCAGCTCAACCACCGTCTTTGCGGCTTCGACTCGAACGGCCGGAGATTCTGCCACGTAATACCCCTCACCCAACTAACTTTTTCTATCTTCTTCTACTTTTCAGAACAAACTCCATCCGTGCTTCAACAACCCAATCAGACTTCCTCCACACATGATGCTCAGAGCTTTCCCGAGCTGGTCTCCTAACGACGACGAGAACTCGTACGAGACGATCATGGAATACCGCCACTTTGGATCCGATTTGAGCGATGAAGTGTTTGAGGTATGAGTGTGTGCTTCTAGCTTCTTCTTAACGCATCAGAATATCTCGTTCCAAACTAACTTTGTCATTTTCAGGAGGAGTTTGTCTCATCCCAAGGAAACACCTCGATGTACAACCAATACGATTCCGTCTCCGTCCCAATGGCTCCAATTGCTCCAATGGAATACTTCACCGACGTGCCAGCATTCCCATTCCATGACTTCCAAGTCCGCAAGAAGTTGCTGCCGGAGGGCAATCCGTTTTGGAGAATGGCCACCTTGTTCAGCTCTGCCAAAGGAACCACGTTCTCTTTGAAATACGCCAAAGATTACTGTAAGTTCAGCAAAGCCCCTTGTTCCTATAAACTTCTCATTTTCCAGCGGATGAGACCAGAAAAGCGATGTTTGACGAGTTGAGCTTCCTCCGCACCATGCCTCACCACCCGAATTGTGTTCGTTTCGACGGAATGGTCATTGGAAAATGGGATAATGTGCCATACCAGGTCATTGGTCTTCTCATGGAAAACTGCCGTGGTGGATCTCTCCGCCAGTACATCATCTCGGTTGGATCGCTTCTTCGCCGTCAAGTCATGGCCACACCCAACCAACTGCCACCAACGCCGGCACCTGGAAACATTCCGATGGAAGAGATTGCTCACCGCAATGTGAATGGCTCGCCGTCTCCCCCGTCTTCCGGATACGATAGCTTCTCGAGAGAGGACCGCCAGACTCCTGACAACCAAATCCTTGATCCAAGTCACAACTTTGCCCGTGTCTCTGCTCGTTTCTGCCAATTCGCCGAACAGATCTCATGTGCTCTCGAGCACCTCCATCGTGCTGGAATTGTGCACACGCGAGTGACCACCATCAGTGTCTACCTCCAACGGGAATTTACCGATCCACTGGACATGTTGTGCGACCAGATGGTCAAGCTTGGCGACTTTGGACATGCTGCCAGAAGTGCCGAGGATGTTGTCATTGATCAGAGCCTCCAGCCACCAGAGGTTGCTCTCGGAAAGAAATACCAAGCCAAGGGAGACATTTGGCAGTTTGGAACGTGTCTCGTGGAGATGTGCAGTCTTGGAGTTCCCTACCAGACACAGAAGCAAATTCCGTTGTCCGGACTTGACGAGTTGTAAGTTTCCCGAAACCATTGCGAAATATATGACTCATGCTAATGTTTTTCAGCGACAAGCTGCCATCAACGTGTGTCCTCCAAGATGCCGCCAAGAAGTGTCTGACCCCTCGCAACCGTCCCTCCGCTTCGGATCTTCGTGGAGTCTTCCAAACCGACACGGCACGCGACATGAAGGCGCTGGATATGGCCGACCAAATGAAGCAATCCCTGCTCATCTAAGCCCTTCCTTACGTCCACAATCGCGTCCCTGTTTAGGTTCGGCCGTCCCAACTACTACTCAAATTACGGTTTCTGCCGTAAACATTGCCTCTTTTCCCCCCAGTCATCATTTACACGGTCATCTTGGACTCAGATTTTTATTAATAACTTGATAAGTAATCAGTTTCCACAATAATTGTTCCCGCGTGATACTCCCCCATCTAGTTAGACCCTCTTCTCCCCCAAAACATTGCCAGCCTTGAAAACCGAGTCATTTGATTTTCTAGTCTCACCCAAATACCAGAATACCCCAAAATCCAACCATGTTGAGTATATCTAGATATATTTACTTTTGCCTCATTCTTTTTATCATCTCTTCAATGACTATTCCTCATTTATCCTCCCCAACGTATTTCGCAATTCTTTTTTATCCTTCTTTTTCTTTGTGTGTATAATCTTGAAAGTGACTTGAGACGGTCAGATTCTGGAGTTTTAAACTCTAGATTCTTGCTCTCTCCCGTCACTTTATCTCATTTATCCCTATCCTGTAGGTATGTACGTTTAAGCAGAAACTCCTTGAGTTGATCCAATCTCCCCCAACGATTCTTGTCACCAACACTAACCTACTCAAAAACTCTGATCCACGGGCCGATTACCTCTCTCGTTTTTCCCACCCAACCCACACCAATCCGCAATTGTTTTACGTTGTTTTGACGGGTTCCTCTGCCTCTCCGCGCTTGCGTGAAGCGCATTTGTAAAATGAAACGATTTGAGCAGCTTGGTGTTGATTTTCTGTTTTTTTTTTGGTACAGGGAAATTGAGTTTAGAAGCAGCGCCGTCGATGAAACAAATCAAACACAAAAGTTGAACTTCATCAACTTTTTCCCGTTTTCCTGTTAATTTCCCGATTTTAGAAAGAAGCTGTTTGCGTTTCCAGATGTTTTTGAGACTGTTTGTGCAACTCAAAACAATTTGAAAGTAGAAATGACTACTGGAATTTTGATTGCTGCCAGTTTATAGTTCAAGTTGCAACCTCGTAGTTTGTGTGGATTCCAGTTCGTAGCCTCTAGTTCGTATTTCCAGTGGTCCAATCAACCACTGGAACTGCAATCTGGCAGCTACTGGAATTACGGAATGGCGGCTGTTTTGATTATGAATAGGTTCATAATCCCAGTAGCATCCAGTCAGCCAGCCAGGTTGGAATTCAGGTAGTCCCTCAGTTCGGAGTTCAAATTGTCGTCTCGTCATTCATTCAACTTTTTTGTATTTTTCAAGCTGCTTTACGACTCCCTCCACGCTCACGACCACGACTACTGTGACTACAGCTCATCTTTCGCAAGAAGCTTCCAAAGTAGTCTAGCCGATCATTCAGAGATTTACCTGTCACATTTTCTTGTTACTAAATCCCTGCATTCATTTGATTTCTCACTTTCTGCTCTTCTCGATTTCCCATTTCCCCTTCCTTCTTTGTTTTTTTCTTTTAAAAAAACCCGAAAGTCTCTCCCGGAAGGCAAGTTCATTAAGTTTTTGTGTCGTTCTTCTCGATTCCTCGAAAGTCTGCTTCTTTTTGCCCCCCCGTGACTGCTTGCACATCAGTCAGTGTTTGTTTTGTTTGTTGGTCAAATGATACCGACACTAGGCGGGCGCCCCTCACAATCCATCCGTCTTGCCCTCCTCCCACTCATCATGCAACTACTCCTGTTTGTTTATGATATTATATAATTTATAATTCATAATTCATCTCAACTCAAGTGAGCGAATGTTCAAACTCCTAGTCTGGTCTCGCGACGAACATTAGGAAACGAACTTTGTGAAGCAAACAGTCCGGTTTCCCGGTTTCAAATTACTACTGCCCCGCATTCTCTCGGGAATTCCATTATACTCTTTTACGGTAGGAGGTGTACTAAGCAAAAGGACAATAGACTCAGACCACCGTGTCTTGGCTTTGGTCTCGAACAGAATATGAAAATGAAATGCGGAATGTGTTTTGAATAGGAATAGGAATAAGACTAGTTCTTACTGACCCCTCTTCTTCATTTTCTCACGAGGCTCATAATTCTTGCTTCTTTTTGGGAAGGGATCTAACCCATAGTAGTATAACTTTCCTTATCTTTCTGGGAACGCAATGTTCCCGTGCCTCTGCAATCAATCACTCATTTCCCGCTCCGCTATCGCCACTATCAATTATCAACCTTGTGGCCCTGCCCGAAAATTCAATGTAATATAGGCCGGCCATAACAATATCAGTGAAGTGATTATGATCTCTTTATATCCGTTCTCTCCTCTGTTTCTTTCGGTATTTGTCTTCTTGACGCCGGTTTTTGAACCATCTCTGTCACCTCGATTTCCGTCCCCTGGGGCTCTGGCGCGAAATCAAATCGGATGTCAGCCGTTGCAATGAAACAGAATTCTCGTGACGCCTGCCTGACCCAAGCACACTTTTTTTCCGTCATGTCACTTTATTCCCATTTCATTTCCCTAATCCAATCCGTTCTTCCATTTCCTGTCAGTTGATTGAAATTATGGAAAATGAAATGGATGTAACGAAACAGCTGTAAGCTGGATCATGATTGGAAGACAATGGAAATTGTGCCAAAAAAAAGTTTACACACGTGTCACCAGAAAATGGGGCTTTGGGGCCGAGCAACAGCTGCAAGCACCTGGCAGCTAGTGCATTGGGGTGGTCGTACCACCTATTTCTCTCAGATTTCGAAATTCCCTCCTATGAATCATCACAGCTTACCAAAAGCACAGAACATTGTTTCTTTTCTCCACTCCACCCTATATCATTTCCTTTTGAACCACTGCTTCCCGAAAAGCATATAAATAACCTAGCTTCCTCCCCCTTTTGAGGGAAATAAGCCGGCTGGTGGTATGTCCGGAACAATTGAAACTGATTAAGCAGTGTGAGCATGACAGCCGGAGCCGGAGGCAAGAGCCGGACAAGAGCAACACATGATGTTCTTCTTGAGAGGCGAGAAGCCTCGACCCCAGAATGTGTATGCAAATCAAAAATCGTGTTATGTGCAGCTCGACGTTTCTTTCTCTCTTTCCATTTCTTCTTTTACTTGCTCAGTTATTTGCTTTTTGGAATGTTCACAGAAGCGTATCACACAAGATGACCTCATCTCACATGTTGTTATCCGGTTTCTCGAACCGACGTCGGCGAGTCGTCGCCGACTAAATTTTCACCGCCTAGAATATTCTCCGCCTCTCAATGACCATTTCTTAGTTTGTTGGTGATGTGTTTTTTTTTGTTGCGGTGCTCACCTCTCTCCCGAATCGCTTCTCTTCTTTCCATCATCGTCGTCTCGTTTTCCTGTTGCCTTCCGCCGCTTCATTCAATTAAACCCGGTCCTTCTTGCCCGCCTCCTCATCCGTCCGTCCTCGTTCTTCGTCCAGACATCATCGGTTTTTGTTTAGACCTTTCCAGATTCCTGCTTCTTTTTCTTCTTCTTCTTCTTGACGTCGTTGTTTCATTCATTTCCCGCATTTTGTTTGACGTCTTAAGGGGGAGGGGTGTGAAAATGGAAGATCAGAAGAGCCTGCTCATTTTGAACCCTAGGAACCGAAATTCTTTAGACATCCGGATGTTAGAAGTTCCAACTAGCTCAAATTCCACTTGAAACTCATTTTTTTCCTGAAACGAACAAATTCCACTTTTCAAGGTTTCAGAGCTTGCAAGACCTGCAAGTAGGTTGAGTCACTGTGATTCAATCCCCTGAAAATGAATTCAATCTCCAATTCCATAATACCTAACTCATTTTCATGACTAGTCTGAAAAACACAACAATCATTGAAAATTATGTTACGGTAGCTAACTCATACACCTATGTATATAACCAACACCAGAGCACCCTTCCCAGACACTTTTCTGAAAAAGGCTTTGTTGCTCTCCGTCGTTCTTGGAATTCGTCATTCCCGCTCTAATTCCAATCCCATTCCCAATGGGGGGAAAGGGTGAAAAAGACGAAGACATTGGAACCATGCGTACAAAATCTGGTTTGGAAAGCGGATTAATTAGGGGGAGCAAAATGAAGGGAAATCTTCTTGCTCGCCTTCTCCTTATTTCGGGACGGAAGGCTCCTCAAATTGACACATGAATGGGAAACGAGGAATCTCGGTCGGTTTTCCGTCAGTCTCTAATACCCCTTGCCAAACCAATTGAGTGTCGGCCTTCTGTCGCGCACTCCTGCCTGCCAACCAACTAAATGTCCGAATTTATAATTTGTTTTGTTCTAAACCCGGCAGGACGCAAGCGGCAACACTTTTGGTGGTGGGGGGCACTCCCTGGAAACACGTCGTTTTCAGGAATCACCTTCTATCCTTCCTTCCGTCTCATTCAATTCCGTTTCCTCTTCATTTTCCAGTATTCCTTCCAGAACAAGTAAACAGCAGCCCGAGAGTCTCTTCTGCCTACAATCCACCTTAATTCTCAATAGAATTTAGTCAGAAGCCGGCTAAACTAAAAATAGTGAAAAATAGGCGTAGAAAACACCAGGAAAGATACCCGAAGAGCCTAGAGAAAAGAAAATCAGCTGACTTTTTCCCTTTTCTGACGCTCCATTTCCATTTTTGTTGACTGTTAATCGACTTGTGTAAATATACCACATGGCATGAAGCTGCACTGTTATTTTTCAACGGAAAGAACGGGACCTTGTCCATAATCGACCAGAGATGCCTTAAGCCGGTTAAGGTGTCCTTCTTCCAGGAAAGTTGGGTGTGCTCTGATCGGAGCCAGCTCGAGCTCCCAAGGACTACAAGAGCTCCTTGAGATTTGCTCTCCTTTGTCTTCAACTTTCTATTCAAAAAGAACCAGTAGTCTAATGAGAAAAAGTTTCTGTATTGTCACCTGACATGTTTATCCAATTAGCATGTCCACTGATGCATGTCGCGTGGCACAACCCCTAGCATTGTTCTTCATTATGAATGAGGCGTACGTTGCATGACTTTCTCAAATATTCATGCCCGTTTCGACGCAGATTACCCAATTTCGGATTAGCTTCCTTAGTATCTGTCTCGGAGCAGTGATGTATGTTTAGGATGTTGTCATCACTTTGTAATACACACATCATCTTATAGCTCGGCTCAAAACAAGACAACTTTTGCTTCTTTTTGCTGCGCCATGACCCTATAGAACACACGACACATTGGTCTGGCGTGTGGCCCGGCACAAGATTTATGATTCATTCTTTCAACATTTTCTTACCGTCAGGGTCTTTCCCAGTGACTGGACACCCTGTTTAACCAAGTTTTTCCTCCGTTTTTCCGTTGTTTCCAACTTTTCTCTAGCTTTTTGTCATTTTTTTTTCTTCTTCCTCGCCTTGACCGCTATCTCTGCTTCCGTTTTTCTCTCCGTTCCCCGCATTTTTGTGATTTTTCTTACAAAAAAAAACCAAACTGTCCTTTCTTCCCCCGTCAATCTCCTCCTCCGCAACAAAACATATTTCTATTAGCCATCGTTCTTTTTCCCCCTCTCCATACCCCAATTCCTATTATCAAACTATCAAACCGTTGATACTGTTCAATGCAAGAATATTTAAAGTACGTCGCTCCAATGCGTCCGGTGCCACAGCACCGTGGTCCTCCGGCTCGTAACCGACGAACGAAGCGATGTTCGGGATGCTGCTCCAAGTGCCAGCTCTTCGTGTCGTATTTGCTTGTGGTGAGTAATAGTTGGGGACGGGAACGGAAAAGGGAAAGAGAACTGCCAAAACTACTAAACGGCACTGAATCAGTCACTCACATGACTTCCGCTTATCAGTGTTCTCTTCAGTTTGATAGTTGACAATGATAGTTGACAACTAGAGAAAAAACACAAATCTGAGAGGTACAAGTTGTTCTTTCAGATTGTTGGAATCTTATTCCTCGCCCTTGCCTCTTGGCTCCTGTTCTTCCGAGGTGACCTGGTCCCTCTCATACACAGTCACTTCTACGCAAACTGCGTTCACCTAGCGGTCGCATGCGGTTTCATCAACATAATCATTGGATTCTTGGTTCATTCTGCTCTCAATAACCGTTGCGCTTTAGTCTTCGTAAGTCAGATACTTCCAATCGCTCCATAACTTCCCGTTTCTAGTACCTGCTGCTGCTGATCTTCTCCATGATCATGGAGGGTTGCCTCGTCTACTTCAACTTCTCCTACCAAGCAACCCACATGCAGGAGTTGGAAACCTCCCTGCCAAATGACCTCCTGAACAAATACGGAAACGATGACCAAATCACTGCCGCTGTTAACTTCATGCAACGCGACGTAAACCTGAAAACCCGGAAACAGAACTAAATATCCTTCGTTTCAGGGAAAGTGCTGCGGATCGAATGCCTTCAACGACTGGCCAAAACCAGAAGTAGTCGATCACTACCTACCGTATGCCAAGGAGGGTCCACCTCAAAAAGTCCAGTACGTGCCAGATTCCTGCTGCAAAGCACAACATCAGAGAAAGGGATGTGCTCTGAGCGATAGCCCGAACAACATCTTCTATAAGGTAAGTCAGGGGAACTGATTTGGAAGAAACGACTAGAAGTTTTGAATCTGAACGTAAAAGCTGAACCCGGAGCTTACACGAGTTGTTTCAGGGATGCCTGCCGTTTTTGAAAGAGGAAGTCTTCACCAACCTAAACTTCCTTCTTGTTGTCACCGCGGCTTCCCTCTTCCTCCACGTGTTGAACCTGATGTTCGGCTGCTGTGCATGCTTCAAGAACGACGACGATGATGATGACGATCCGTTCAAGGACTACGATCAGGAAATGCACTTGTTTGACTAATCAGTCTCCTTAAAACTAGCATCACGAATTCGGAAAGAGTGCACAGTTACCACTGGCACATTTTCCCAAATTCTGAAGCTCTTTTTCTTCCAAACAGCTTCTCCTTCTTCTTCTTGTCCTACTTAACCAGCTGTTCTCTGCTTTTTTTTTGCTTTTTTCTCTTTTTTCTCTACTTAGGCCCGATTTTCGGGTTAGTTGATACGGTAATTTCTCCATTTTACGTTTCTTCAGTTTTTCCCCCTTTTTTGTAAGAACTTATACACCAAACCATCTGAAACTTGAATTTGATGAGCGACCTGTTGAAAAGTCAGGAATTTCCGGTGTTTCTTTCAATTCCAGGCATTTTCGACAAGTTTCCCACATTTTTCAGAGATTTTGGTGTTTCCCATTCTTCAAATAGAATTCCATGGCTTTGCATTATGATTTGCGACGTCGATCTCTCCCGTCTTCCCCCGAAACCTTCCATTTCTCTTTTCATCTTGTTTCATTCCCAACTTTCACCAATGAGCGAAAAACGTAGCGTTGAAGTGTTCTTTTTGCTCTTTTTCTTCTATTATTACTTCATCTCTTTTTAAAAATGTGAATAAAAATGAATATGAAAAAGAAAAGAACAATGTGTTTTATGCTGAACCCAGAATGATGAAAAAAGAAGGAGACACAATTCAGAATTTGAATTTGATTTTGAATTTGAATAAAATACAAGAACGTACAAGGAAAAAGAAAAAGAAGGAAAAGAAGATATAAAAATGGTTCTACAAGACTTCATATAAGATAGCTCCGCTCGTTGAGCACGAAGGATTCTCCCTGGTACGGTGCGTCGTTCGCGGCCACTGCCGGACTGCTAACGGGTGGTGTGAAGCGCCGCATCGAGCCGTACTGTGTGCACTCGCACGTCTGAACTGAACAGTTTCATTTGAATTCGGAAGAACACAGAAAGGGGAAAGAAGCTAACAGGGGGGAAACGACAGGACTAGACAGCGGACAGAAGGAGTGGGGAGACGTGGACACCACAATGGCAGGGAGCACTCACATCACTCAAAGCTATAGACTGTTCCCCGGAATGGGAGTGGCCCGAATGACCGGAATGGTTAGATGGGTTTGAGGAGTAGTTGGAGTAGGTGTTGTAGATAGAAGGCCGCGGACTCCGTCGAGGCGACGAGGAGTTCTTGTGGTTGTTCATATGACGTGGCAGAGCGTAACACCGATCGTCTTGGTACTGAAAAGAAGGAGGTTGGAGTCAAGCAGGGTCACATGATAATGTTAATGTTAATGCAAATCAATCTTTTTTCAGGTTCATGCAATCAGTTTCAGATAAACTTACCGTCAGTTTATTCAGTGATGAGTTGTACTGAGAGTAGATCAGACACTGCTCCGGAGACTGCCGTTCCCCTTGTCTTGGTGGTATGCATCCGATTGAACTCCTAGGTAACCTCCCACTCTGCACCATCCTCGGAATCCCATTCTCTGATACAGGACTATGAATGAACTGCATTGGAGGCCGGTATCCGATCGGTGACTGCATGTTGTTGTTGTTGTACTGCACGTAGCTCGCCGAGGGACCGGCTCCATTGCACTTTGGTTCGTGTTCTATCCTCATTTGATTGACTGGTTGTTGGCGGATTGGTTCTGGATACCTAGTTGGAGCAGGTTGGTTTAACTGAAAAAAAGTTTTAAGATTTGAAACTCGGAAAATGCTTGACTAACCTGATCAAATAGCCTCGAGTCAATGGATCCTTCTCTAGCATGCAACATTGCTGGTCCCCAGTCGATTACCACTTTTCCAGCTAACACCAATCCAACAACCATTGTCGTCGGTCCGGCAAGCCATACCTAGAGAAAGTTCAGTTTTCAAATCGGACTCAGGTTACTGTATACCTTTCCGATCTGTGATTCCTTTTGAAAGATAGCGAAAACAGTGAAAACTAAACCCGTCGTGATAAGTCCACATGATACGATTCCATAGCTGAAAAACGCTTAGGTTCGGAAGGCGAAACCGCAACAAAATTGAGTTGAATTGAACAAAATCAAGTTTGCAATCAATTCAGAAAAATTGTGTTAGGTGGGGGGACTCGATTGCGAGCCAGTTTCCGCTTTCTCACCTTATGAGATGGATCTGATGGCGATGCAATCTGGTGCAGCAACACATTCGGAAGATCTTCGTCAGCCGGCGATGATCCGCAACTGCTGCTCTAGAACTGATGAGTCCACGTGTTCACTTGCGCTCATTTATGGACATTTGGGGATTGGTTCAACACGATGGGACAAAGAAAAATGCTGGGATCTCTGAGTTGTCGGTCAAGTATTCCGTTCGGTACTTTTCTGAAAAAAAACTTTTCGGTGTTTTTGAGGAAGGGTTATGTGTGTGGGGGTTGGACAACAACAGGAAAGAATGTGACAAAAAGCGCAGATTTAACATGAATAGAATATTACGACGGCAACAAGATGCCAGAAGAAAGAGCCGGTTTACTAGGAGAGAAGGAGGTGCAAAGAACAATGGATAAGGATGAGGTGTCTGAGCAAAGGTTTTTGAACCTTCAAACTGAATTTTTCAGTACTTTCTTTCTCTTTTCCCTTTTTGGTCGTAGTGATTGGTGTGGCTCACTGTTATGACGTATGACACGTGGGAAGATACTCGGGACGCACTTGGTGCGCGAGACAAGTAGTGTAACAAGTGCACGGCACAATATGTACCCGTAAAAATGGAAGATGGGTTTAGTTTATGAGTGAGAAAAAAGAAAAAAGAACGAAAAAAGACAAGTAATTATTTTGGTCCTTGGGGCTGCCCCCACTTGGTGGCTAAAGTAGTATTGATTGTGGGCGGTTTCTGCTTTTTGCTGGAACACGAAAAAAAGCAGATGCTGGGATGAATGATGGACTGGAATTATGCAATTTGCATCTTATTTCATTTTCTTCACAAGACAACGAAATGAGATGAGAAATCCACCACGAGAGTCCCTTCGCGCGCTTCTTTTCCCAACAAGAGAGGTCTGTTGATTTAGTCTAATAGTGGAATGGAAATCCGAGATAGTTGAGTTGAGATAATAGGAATATTTGAAGGAAACAGGCCAGTGTGGAACCTGTTCTCGAATTAGTGAGCCGAAACAAATCCAATTAGGTGCATGGAGGTTTGAGAAGAGTTTTGAGGGACGGTGTTGAATGAATGAAGAAATGAATGAATGAATGAATGAATGAGAGGGTGGGAAGGGAAGGGCCGGAGGAATGGAGAGCCAGGAGCCAGGAGCACAAGCACTGCCTAGCTTTTCCTCCCCCAATTTTATTTCCTGTTTTAGCCTCACTACACACATATATTCATATTTGCTTCAGAGGACTCCATTGCTATTTCATTTTGACATTTGGTGGAAAAAAATGGAAAAATAAACGAGCGGGGGAGAGGGGAGGGTAACGAAAGACAGGTAAACTCGATTAGTAATGAGCCGGATCGAGTTTCGTTTCGTTTCCAAGGGGGCGGAGCTTGTGTATTTTATTTTTGCCAGAGAAGGCCCTTATTACTATTTCTCTTATTTTCAAAATTATGATTTGAAAATTGGACAATTTTTATATTATTTTATTTAATGGCAAAAGATTTGAAAATGGGGCACTCGTAAAATCATACTGTAGAATTACGAGCCCAGCTTTTCGTCTCTTTTCTCCGAAAAGAGTCATAAATCTGGCCAAGTCCCGAGTAGATCATAAAAATGGAAATAATTGGAACCTTTGTGCCTCCCTCGGGCCCAACCTCGAACCTAGGGACCCAAACGTCGAAATTGAATGAGGGTACACGTTTTTCTCACTTCAACACGGCAAAACACAAAAAAGTGGTGGGCCAAGCGAGAGAGGGCAGGACCTTAGATGGCACATTGCACAGCAGACACTCAGACTGTGTCTGTGTGTGATTCAAGTATCCTAGGAGGGACGAACAAAAGATTTTCGGAAGAAGTATGGAGGAGACACAAGTGACTGAGTGTATGTGTTATGTGTCGAGTTGAAAAACGGCGACAAGGGGTCCGTGCCTTTACAATGGGGCCTCCCGTTTGACTTTCTTGGATGTCCTACTCAAGATTAGTAGTTCAGTTAGAGCCGGTGTGTGTGTTTTGAGAAACGGTCACTGCTGTCAGGCGTGACTATGATGTCGGTTGATGGTGTCAAAACAACGGCCGGAATGGGATGGGAAATTGGCTGGAAATTGGAATTCATACATAGATATAGCTGTTGATCTATCCTCAGTGACCCAATTCACAGAAGCCAACGACGTCACATCACAGACTATCAGTTTTCGAGATACACTTGTCTGAAGGGGTGGGGTGGAATGGATAGATCAAATTCGGTTTTGGGAAGAAGGAGAAGCCGGAAGAAGAAGAAGAAGAAGGGAGAAAATGTCTTATTTCTTATTTCTACTTCAAAACGTCTTTTCAGTGTTCTCACGAAGGATTTGGGTTGGTTGGTTGGTTGTTGCTGGGCCGAGCCGAGCAAATCTTCAGGGGGGCTCCCACTTTACTCGAAGAAGGATAAAAGCCGAATTGGGCGTGAGGTTTTCGACACTGACATCATCGACGGACCGGCGGACCGCCACAAAAACGGCAAAATAAGGCAAAAGGAAACGGGCCGGGTTGGGGGGTGCGGGTGGTGGGAAAAGCAAAAATACTAGAAACTGAGGGTTTCCTCCGTTGCTTCTGCATCCCCGGCGAGTCTTGTAGACGGATGAAGTTCCTGTGACGACATCGGCGCGTGGCGCGTGAAAAGAAGCGGAAACGCTTAGCAACCATGGATGCGGATGAATGACAAAGAGAAGAAGGACCAAACAATGGAGAGGTCAGACTGGAAACACGAGTCTGGCGACGAGAAAATTTTTGAAGAAAAAAGAGAAGATCCGGAGGGGGAGGGGCTTCCTTTGTGTTTTTGTTTGTGAAAAAAGTGTTTGTAGCTTCTTCCTTATTTGGATTTAACATTTTTAAATTTTAAATTTTAAATCCCAAAAAAAGTGATCTCTAGTCTATTTTCCTTACATTTTGTCAAGAGGCAGCAATATTAGAAGTGTGCAACAAAACTACCAAAAATGAGTCCAGCTGAACCCAGTACCAATCTACTCATCTAATATTCCCCCATAAACCAGAGAGAAACCCGATCAGATTACACTCCCCCTCTCATCATGAATATTTGACAATGCGAGCTTCTCCTCGCATCATAAAACTGCAAGAACTCGGTGCTTTGAAGAGATTCAAAAAAGAGACGACGAAAAACCGGAGAGGAAACTAAGACTGACCGTGTAATTAGCAGAATTAGAAAAAAAATCCGAAGAAGATCCACTCACTGACGAGAGAAATCTAACAAAAACGGAAATCGTGCTTAATCGAGTGCTGTCCGTCATGATACATCTTCAAGTGCACGCAAAACGCTTTCCAGATGTTGTGATGGAACATTCTAGTCATTTCCGGGACGGAAGATGTGCAACTTTGCTAGGAATCGGTTGCGAATAGACACTTCTGAGGGGGAATTCAACTGCTAGACGCCAGATTTTGAACTTTGACTTGGTCCCAGCTCTCACCTTCTCAATCTCACAATTTGTCATCTTTCCACTTTTCAAAACGTTATATTTACTCTTTCACCCGTCTCCCCAAAAGGAAATCCGCTTCCAGGTCAATGCATTTGGCGCCAAATGGTTGGGAACGCGTCACCTCGCCAACTATCCTGACTCGAAAAAGAAAGAAAAACAGTTGGGAGCAATGGGAGCAACGTGGGGATGAACAAAGAAGTTATCGTGTAGGGATTCTGTGATTTCGAGTTTGGAAAAGATGAAAACGGCCGAGAAAAACTTTGAGAGGTCGCCAGCGCAGACAAATTCCATTTTGAATAATTCGGCCCTCCTGCGCCTTGCTTTTTGCTACTTTTGCACTGCTTTTGCTGTGTCCAACAATAGGTACATCAAGTGAAGAGGGCCTGCTCCAAATTTCGACGACCGCCACACGTCATTTCGTTTTTTTGCCTCCTCCTCGTCACCAAAAACCTACGGACCACAATACGACACAAAAAATAATTATCTACCCGGACCTGTCTGCCAGATCATGTTATGGGTTTGCATTTTGTTTTTTTGTTCTGACTCGGATTCTGTATTTCAAGAAAAAAAAACGACTGGCATTACTACTACATCATCTCTTATCGATAATGCTACAAAACGGAGAAAAATGAGAAAAAGAGGGGAGAGGAATCGTAAACAATGAATCGTAGACTTTTAACTTAGAATTAGCATCTTCTACAGCTCATCGAGGTATGGGACGAGAGCCGGGGTTCCGTAGGCGGCGAGCGAGAGCTTTCCGTTGACGCGAGAGAGTGCCTGCAACATTTCCAAACGTATTGCCAGGTTTTTCGGACGAATTTAATTAGTGAAATTGAAGCCTTGAGGGCTTTGAACCAGTCACACGCTTTTATATTCAGAGTATAAAACATGAACCATAAAAAAGGACTAGTACGAACCTGCGTGACATCTTGGGCGGAAACGGCACGAATCGCGTCGGCGATATCACGTGGGGAGGCGTCGACTCCGGCGAGCACTTGGGTGGCCTTCTCGAGAGCGACTCCGGCGGCTTGTTGTCCCTCGGACAGCACGTTCAGGGCTGCGGTGGTCTTGGCGTTCTCGACTTCGGAGGCGTTGGCAGACTTGATGGCGGCTCTGACGGCCTTGGCGACGGAGGTGATCTTAGAGTTGTCGGCGGCGAATTGGACTCCGACAAGTCCGGAATCTTGGTAGTTGACGTTGACGGAGATGGCCTCGGAGGTGACCTTCTGGGTGGCGTTCAGGAGGATTTGAGCAACGACGCTCTGAACGGCGACGTCCTTGACGGAGGTGATGGCGGATCCTTCTCCGGCAAGAGCGACGTAGGTGCGGTTTCCGGCTCCGTCCCTGAAAAACAAAATTTTCAATTTACGGAGTTTCCTGTCTGATAACTCACTTGCGAACTTCTCCTCCGAAGTACTTGGATTGGTCGGCTTTGTTGGATTGTCCTTCGAGGATCGGGAATTGGGTGCTTCCGGCCTGGACAAGAGCGTCATGGTCGACGTTGACTCCGACAAGGACAGCGTCTCCGGAAACAAATCTCTCCTTCTGAAAACAAGTGTGCGTTAGCACTATAGAGTTTTGTAAAAGGTCAACTCACGATGAACGAGGAAACGTCCTTTTCGGAGATGTTGTTGACGGTGTAGTTGGTGAGTCCGAGTCCTCCGTTTCTGAAGGCGGCCTGGTGAAGCTGCTCAAAAGCGATGGTGGTTCCGGTGAGGTAGGTGGTATCGGCAACGAAGGTCTCCTCCTTGACGTCCTGAAGGTCCCATGGCTTGAAAGCGTTGTTTCCGAACTGTCCGAGAAGCGAGAGAGCGATTGGTGACTGGTCACGGACGACGTTGAGCTCAATGGCGAACACGTCACGGTTGGACACGGAAGTCTGAAAAAGGACGTTTGTTTTGGTTAGTCTTCCCCAGAAATCCCAATTTGGGTTCCGGTTGGATTCCGCTTGATTGACTTCTACGTCCTTGCACTAACCAGGTTTCCTCCGCTCTGAGCAGTGTTCCACACGAGAGCAAGTCCCGGGAAGTCGGCGGCATCACGTCCAACACTGTTGCGGATAAGGTGGGTGAGTCCCTGCTTGTTGGCCGGCTGATAACGGCTTCCAGCACGGAAAGCCAGGACGATCGAGGAGGTGGCGCCTGTAATATTGCGTTGGGAGAACATACATTTATTGAATTCTATGTTCATTTTTTCGGCAGATAAGGGAGAATTTGAGAAATTCCAAAACCGCTCACCATTCAGCTCAACACTGGCGACGCGGAGGCCGTTCTCGAGGACGGTCGTTCTCTCCTGAACTCCGGCGGTCTTGGCGGCAGCGGCAGCGGATGCGAAGCGCTTCTGTAATTGGAAACATTGAATTTTCCTTTTCCACAGTGTTTTCAGAGCCGTCAGTCTATATCTTAACATTTTCTCGACATCTTTTCATATCCCCTGCCTCACCGCTTTCGATAAGATAGTCTATTCCTCGCCGTTCACATCAACGGTTATTCGATGCTAGATTTCTAGTATGCCACTGAATGATCGTTTCCGACACCTATTGATTCTCGTGAGCTCTAATTCTTTTATTTTTGGCATTATTTCACATGATCTTCTCTACACTCCTCTAATTCCTTTCAAAAAATACTCACCGCGACAGTTCCGGATGGACGCGACAGCATGATGTAACCCTGTAAAAACTTGAATTATTCACACCAATAAACCGAGAAATAGCAGAAGAAACGCGAAAATAGGACGGGGAAAACATTTTCAACAGTTTTCTGCATTCACAGTCTTTTTTTTTCGGGCGAAACTTTGAAAATATGGTACCATTAGATAGGGAAAAAAATTAACTATCTATTCATGTGAGAAATGTTCTGAAATTCAAAAGAGTTCACTTCAAAAACAGCTGAAAACCGTTGGGCGGTCACTTGGTATGTGCGTCGCCGCAGTGGTAATTGTCAGTAGAGCGCACTTGCTGCCTCGGCCGTGGCCTAGAAGCCCGCAGCGAAAGCCACGCATGAATATTAATCTGAGTTAATGCGACACGAAAAAATGATAATACAGGACGTAACTCATTGCAAACTGTTGCGAAATAGTGTCAGTGATAAAAAGCGGTAAATTTGTTATGAAATTTTTTTATTTTAAGAGAGACACATCAAGTGATAACGTCAGAAATGCAGGACAAAGTGTTTATTCTGGCTGTTGGCTCGTTCAATCCGCCAACCTATGGACATCTCGGCATGCTTGAGGTATTTGAAGTGTTTCTTTTTTTTCCTATCAAATTTATGTTTTAGGATGCCAAAGCGTTTTTGGAAAAGCAAGGAAAAACAGTTGTAGGCGGAATAATGAGTCCAGTATCGGACGGATACGGAAAAAGTACGCTTATTTCGGCAGAACATCGGTATACTCCCAAATCCGATTTTCAAACAATATTTTGATCTTTTAGGTTTTCTATGACCGCCGCAGCAACTGCGGATTCCACCTGGATTATAGCAAGCGACTGGGAATGCAAGCAGTCTCAGTGGACGACCACTCTTGATGTTCTGAAGTATCACGATAAGGAAACCAAGGTGAGAACTGTTTTTTTGACTTCTTGAAACATGTGTTCCTTGCAGAAAACTTTTGGCGACGATGTCGATGTGGTTCTGCTTGTCGGCGGGGATGTCATTGACACATTCGCTATGAAAAACCCAGACGGAACACCAGTCTGGCAAGTCAAGGATTTGGTGGAGTTGATTGATCTAGGGATTGTGGTGCAGCCGAGAGAGGGATCGAGCCCGAAGAAGACAATCAGCTTGATCAAGGAATTAGCAAATCACACGAACAAAATCATGGTCATTGAGGTAAACCGTCTCAGTGACAGTTTAAAAAATACAAGTTATGTTTCAGGGAGCCGTCGCCTTGAACACAGTGAGCTCAACTCGTATCCGTGCTGCCATCGCCGACGGTCGGTCCATCAAGTACACGACTCCTGATGCTGTGATTGAATACATCGAGCAACACAATCTCTACAAGTGACATTATTTTTTGGGTTGGGTCTTTTATAAAAATCACTAGTCACAGCTGTTTAGTCTTGCTATTTGGTCAAAACTTGTGATAATTCATGTTTCATGTCGGGCTTATTATTATTATTATGATTTTTACAGTTATGAATGAATTTTAATTTTGAAAGTTGGCTTTTGATGAAATCATCATCTTGTTTTTGGTTCTAGGTCGAATTCCTCTTCGGATTGATTCCAACCAATTTGCCAAGAGAATCATTGAGGTGTGTATAACCTGTGGCAGATTCATCCCTTCCCCTTTTCTTCCAGAAACCATAACCACACACAAAATTCTTCACACCCACTTCATTTCCGCCAATTTACCGGTTCGACCCCCCGACCTCTTACCCGTTCCCCCCGTATTCAACAAAAGCCACCTCCTTTCCACTTTCTCCTCCGTGTTTCTTCTCTTTCATTAGATGTTCTTGTTTGCATTTATTCTCAAATAACCCTCCCTACCGTTTCTTCTTTCATTGGTTCTCCGTTTACTCTTCTTTTCAGAGACAAAAAAGTGCGTGGGCAGGATAAGTTAAAACAAATGGTAAAGGGCGTCACTACAGTAAGACGCCAACTTTTTGTCGTGGAATTGGGGGAGAGGAAGGGACAGACGACGCTTCCGAAAAATAAGCAGATGGTCAAACATTCCATTCACTTTTTTCTTGAAATTTGTCTTGAAAATTTTTGAGAGAGAGAGAGAGAAAGTGAAAACATCAGGAAGAATAACGACTTTTTCGAAAATGTGACTTTCGAACTTTAAAAGAGAGCCGAAACAACCAAAAATTTGAGCAGAAGTTTTTTCAAACTTCCAATTGTATAGCGTCTTGTCATTTGATGCGGAACCTTTGCCTACCCAGAAAAACATAAATCTCGATGTCAGCGCGTTGCAAAAAATAAATACGAATGACCCAAAACCACTGTGTAACATGCCTGGCTCCCCTTCTCCTGGCCGCCACCAGGTTTCGGTTTCCTCCGTCCGTCCATTCAGCGATTTTTTGTTCCATTATGTTAGTCCTCAATTCATCAGGTACATAAGTACGAAATTGTGTTGAGAGGAAAGAAAAAAGGGTTTTAGGAAGAGGAATACGAACTTCTTCCCTCCGAGACAAGGCTGCTGACATTCTGGCCATTGTCCTCGAACCCTCCGCTGGCATTAGCGAAATTACGCAATCGAGTTTGATTCCCCCTTCTCCCCCTGCTTTCACTTTTCGTGTATACTCAAAACTAAATGGTTTGTTTTCTTTACCGATTACACCGTCTTCCTCGTTTTTCCAACTTTTTTCTGGACACCAACTCCTCGGACTGAAACCCACTCGTAAACGTGCGTACGCGCTTTTAATCTGCTTATGTTCATACGAATTCATGATTACCGGACAGATTTGGTTTTGCACTAAACTGTACTGTACAGGGTGGCGAGCGGTAAGTTCAGTTCGTTATTGTACTTTTTCTGTCTTTTTGCGGCTCACCGGAACAGGAACACGAACACTAATACGACCGGTGTAGGTGGTCCCACCGCATCAAAAATCAAGTTCAGTTTCACCTATTCATTCTCTTCTATTTCTGCTTCACCGCATTGTCCCCCCTTCCCCCGATCAGTTTCCGTCGTCGTGACCGTATCCAATTACGGAAAGACCTGCAAGACACCATGTCCATTTCCTTAAAGAAGTTCTTGTAGACCGGTCAGTGTATGAATTGTATGCTAATGTGTTTATTTGCCCGAGAAAGGGAGCGCGAAGTATTTGTTGTATGGGTGTAAAACACGGGCAAAAGCGGTTTTTGTGTCTGCGTCAAGCTTCCTGGGTGGCTCTGGGAGCAATGCAAAAGCAGGCCGGTCGACACGGAACACGATTTTTGGTGATCACCCCCTCCGTTTTTCCATTTTTCCCATTATTCAACCGCCAGGACTTTTTTACGACTTTTCCCTTCGAAATCCTCTCCGATCTCTTTACCGCCATGTCCTTTGTGACTGATGGCCTAGCAATTATGCGCGACACCATCATCATCATAATTATGTATGAAACTCTCTCTTCCCAAGTGTTTTTTGCCTCGAACCTGCTGACCCATATTGTCCTTCTGAACTTGTCGGCCTTCCATTTGGACGTTCGGAAAGGTTTGGCGGATTCCGCCTCACTGAATCTCTCAGATCTTCTTCTTCAAGTTTATTTTATGTCATTTCATCACACATTCACTATTTGTTTATCCTTATCCTCATCTATACCTTATCTTTCTTCCTTCCCTAAACTGCAACCTTGAAGCCTTGGATCGGCACACCCAAAAATTCTTTTTTGACGTTAGGATCTCATAAATTGCCAGTCCCCACAAAGATATGTAATAAAAACTGTCCGTATCCGTCCCGTTGGTGACCTTCACAAAATCCGCCTACTCTGAAGCGCGCCTAACATTATTCATACGCCCTCCCAGGTGATATGTAGACAGATGCGATGAAAACGCATCATTCTTCTCTTCCTTCTTCCTCTATTCACTTGACACTTGCGATTTGAGGCAAAAGGGCATCCGTTAACCTTTGTCATCATCATCTGCTTCATGATCAAAAGCTTCTTGTTTCTGAGGGGGCGCCGCACGCAATTTCTCGTCTTAGGCTTCCTGCCGATCTCGCCCGCCGAAATATTTGCATATCTACCTAACCTCCCTTAGCGTTTTCGTTTTCATTCCGCCATTGTCTTCGTCGTTTCAAACTCATCCAACGATCAATTCACCCGAGACTAGTACTACTAATATTAAAAGTGAAAATTATGTAACATAAAATAAAATATAATCCGATCCAATTGACAGAGTGTGAAAATTTTGAAACAACTTGTTTTCACCGACTATTCCTCTTTCCCACTTTCCTCTCTTGATCGCAACAGCAACAGTCCGCCAGCAGCGTCCGCTTCGTAATTATAGGCGGATTAGTCGACCGCCAGACTCGTTGGTTTCAGCGGTTTTGAATGTTTCATGGCCGACGTTTATCTGCCATTGGTTCACTTCCTCCATTCATATATGTATTCTAAATTTTGCCATCACTTTCAGCTTTTTCAATTCTGTTCCCTTTTTGACCTGCTTTTCCTTTTCCTGAGTCTTTAGGGGGGACAGGACAAAAAACTGGTTGCCTGGTTGGACTGTATACATATTCGGGGAGAAAGGGATCTCATACATAAATAGTGACGACGATGAGGTAACGGGGCGCCGAAATAGCATGCAATTACCGGAGAGTCCAGGCCAATCATTATCAGAGAAAAGAGACTTGCCTCCCCGTTTATCCCCTTTGATTTGACTGTTTAACGTTCGCTTTGGGCTGGGTCCTATTTGCCATTCAGCTTTCTGGTAAAAAGTGAAGTAAGAGGATGAGAAGTAGGAAAAACATCTTTATTTTGCTGTGCTCATGACGTCTGGCCCGGAGACCCCGCTGAACTCGGTTAAGACGATACGGTAGACAATCGTCACTTCCGATTTTTTGTTTTTTGCAGTCTTGATAGACACTTGGTTATGAAGTCAGCACTCTTTTCTTATCTGGCAACTCCTCCAAACCTTGAAACACCCTCTTGACCCTCCTGTTCTGTCAACCTTGAAACTTGAGGGCTCTACTCTACGCATGCAACGACCCTATTACAAGTAGTCGTTTGTCATCTTGTAGGCGTGCAGCCGCACTGCGGGTGGTATCGTTATGCAAATACCCATCAAGGGCAATAGGTACCGCTGATCTGAACTGAACTGATCTATCTCAGAGGGGAGGGAGTTCGTGGAGAGATGCGGGTTCTGTGTGTGTTTACACTATGTACACGTACGTGGAGAGCAGACTCGCGTGAAAATCGTAAGCAAACACCGTACAACTTGCTACTCATCTTTCCGCGTTACCAGCTTTCTCTGCCCGTCCCGAGTCTTTTTTCACCCCCGGAGCGACCTCCCGAACCTTTGCTCTTCTCCGCACCCATTCCGCGGCCTTTCCTCCATTGTTCAACGTTTATCACATGTTTCTACGTTTGTGAAGCTTACCATGTATTCTTCTCTTGATTTCCTTGGCACACACATGCATACTATTTGTAGTCATTGTTATTGATACTATCAGTACACACATCAACAATACGTACTGCCACGTCACCAGAGTCATCATATCCGCTTTAAACAAAGCTATTGATTGCGAAACGCACACAATATTATTCTGGCCAATTATCAGTGGGTATATGTCATTTTTGAGTTCATGATAACGTTCGACTCCCCCGCTGTCGACGTTTCACCCCGGGCAAGCCTTACTCTACCGCATTGACTTACTTTCTTACTAACTATTGGCAGAAATGGATTTCATACGAGGAATTGTTGGAAAAGTGAGTTTTTTGAAAGATTATCTGTTTTTTCGCGATAACCTGAAAATATTTTTCAAATTTCCCGGGTGGCTGAGTGTTACTAACTTGTACTGGTTAGGTATGCATTTATACCTGACAGATAGAATCTAGGAAGAGAAAAATTTGAGGAAAGACACACCCAATTGAATCGAAACAAAAGATGGAATAGTAGTCGTAGGAGACGGTGATTCACGTTCTGATCACACCTTTCCCAAACTTTTGATCATTGAGGATGGAGAAACCTGTAGTAATTAGTCTTATGTTTTCGCTGTCCAACATACTCATCCTTCTGAAACTCAACCTTGAAAAACGAATGACCAAGACCGAAGCTTATCAAAGTTTTGAATATAGTCAGTCATAGGGTTGCGAAATTGGGTGTGTCTCACCTTTTAGGACACTTTTCGTTGGAAATTGAAATTGCTGGAAGAGAAAGAGAACAGTAATTGACTTGAAACAAAGGAAGAGGAGAAACCGGTCGTTCAGTCTAGGAGCTGGTCGTGTGATAGTTTTTATCAAATCGCAGATGGAAACTATCATGTGATATATTTCGTGATGTTGGGAGGTGAAAATTTGACAACACGTTTTCTTAGCGGTGGGCTCACAAACAAGGTGTTTATTTGTGTTTGTGCTGGAAATAAATTCATAACACGCTTCAGAATTCTAGCAAATTTCTCTCACACCAGAAATAGCCTTCAGCAGGTCTAGCTAATGGGTAGTTGCGATTTCAAGCTCAAATTTGATCTAGATTACCATCATCTCGAAAATATATTCTTACATGTGGTTTCTACCCGTCGAGACCATTGAGCACAGATGACTCTCCCTTCAAAAATCACACTTTGCATGGTTATGACCCGCTCATTTTTTGTGTCAAGATTTTCTCCAAATTGTGAAAAAACCACTGTTTTTTCTGTGGTTTTTGACACGACAATGAGTCACCTTGTCCCGCACGGTCAAATAATTTGCCTCAACTTTAGAGGAAATTGAGAAAATTGAGAAAATTACCCACAAAGAAATCGATCTAGACCTCACTTCCTCACCTCCTTTTTTCCCAATTCACTCATAGATTTGTGGTTCGACATTTGCTTCTGCTGACTCTTTATCAGTATGACTATCAGAACGGAAGTTGCGAATTCAACCTGTCTATCAAATTATCACCCCCTGTATCTATCACCAATTCATTAGTCATTCATCGAATTCATTCCCGAAGTCAAGTCACCCCACCCAAACCGTTCAGTCTCTGTCCAAGTTGTGTCGTGTCTTGGAACCGGAAAACCAGCCTAAACCTGTCAAGTGGGGGGAAAAGCCTTAGACCCTACTTACCGTCCTTATCGACTAACACCTCGTTTTCTGCAAACCGTGTCACTAAAACCTAGACGCTAGAGTCTTTAGAACACGTTTTATGTCTTTTTGCATTGGAGAACAATAGAATTTTCAAGATCAAACAAGAGAATCCTTCTATAAGTTACTTGCACTTCAAGACCAGTTCTATTTTTAGACCTAGATGTTCACGGTCTTATCATTTTCACACCTCCTCCAGAAGGCTTTCCCATTTCCCGTGGGTGTGTGATTCATAGTGTATATAAATGAGTGATAGTAGTATCAATTTGTCTCATTTGCTCAATTCTCATTTTCAGCCTCAATTTCCGTCCGATTTAAGCCTGTTCAGCTGTTGTTTGACACTTTTTGATAGGATTACTTGTTTTAACATGTCCTTTTAGTTCTGAACTTTTTTGTGCTCTGCTCTCACTTTCGTTGCAAAAAATGAAAACGAAAACGGTAATTAAGTTTAATAGCTTCTAAAACATAAAGCAGAAAGTCCAAAAACTGTCATCTGTCTTGTTCGTAATTCAGCCTTTGATAATGCCGCCGACAACAGTTGGCTGTTGCAATAAAAAGTTTATTTGACACTTGGAAACTTCCGTGAGAACTGAAACCGAACTCATTCAACACGTCAAAACCCGTAAACTTTTTGACGTTTCATAATCCACTTAAACCCACCTATTTTCAAATGTTCACCCCCATTCACACTGTTTCACGGAAAAAGACTGCACCTCTGACGCAACCACAAGCGTGCCTCGGGCTCCGCCCCACCAACTTTTCCCCCTCCCCGCTTCTTCATTACTTTATGGTTTTTGCGTTTGGCCCTGGCCAGCGACAATGTGCTGCTTATCGTGTGTCTGTATAAAAAGGCGATGATTCGCTTTGGCACCGATGACGGGGTCTGGTTTTTTGGCAGCAGCTATGATGATGATGATAGTACTGTTTTTCATATTCCAAAGTGAGACCGAATTTGTATGTTCGGTCATAAATTAGCGTTATCAATGAATGCATGCTATCTACCGAATAACATCGCATTTCCCTTTTTTGAGGAGGAACAATACGGAAATGAAAAAAATTAATCAAGATTCCTCACCATGCTCACCATCTTAACATGTCTACTTTGGCCAATTCGTATTCTTCCAATGTTCCATTCCAATTTTCAGACGAAAGAAGTGGTCAACTCACTTTTCTCCTCCAACAAGGATAAAGAAATGGCTCCACCGCAGGAAAACCAACGCTCTATCCTGAGTTATAGCCCCACCAACACTAACAATAACTATATGACTAACAAGATTGTCAACTACCAAAGACAGCCACTAGCTGACATTTCGTCAAACTTCAAAGGTTTGTAGGAAGCTTCCCCCCGTTCAAACACCTAACTTTATGACCCTTTGTTAGTTTCCTCGTTCCTTATAGAGTCCTCTAGTCCTTTTCTTTCCAGTGTAAACTTGTCCAAACTTAGGGTACTCTTTTAATTTATGGCTTTGATAAAATCACTTTCCATTTCGTTTCGTTGCCCCGTCCTCCTCTCCCTCTTCCTCTCCCCTCAATGTTTCCATTTTTGCACTCGCCATACCCTACTACGACCGCACACATAGCTGCCAAAAGTGTATGCAAATTATGAGAGTTCCTTATCTTTGGCACTTCTCCTTTCCTGTCAGTATTTGTCCTTTTGCAAAACCTCCTTCAGTTTGACCTCATCTTCATTTCTATGTTTTTCCCTCCGTTCCCGTTGTCCTTTAAAACCGCAAACACCGTTGGTCTTCCGTCTTATTGTTGTCAGCTGGCGTCATAATCTCATTATCTATTCTCCTATTCTCTAACTTTCTAATTTTCAGGCGCAATGCCAGCAAAGCAAGCGGGTTTCAACCGCGTCCTGGATGGCTTGAAGAAGCGTCAATTGCAACATGACTTCCAGCTGGAACGTGCTGCCGACACCTACCAGCCAGTGCAGAATATTGGATCTGGAGCTTTCGGAATCGTTTGTGAAGCCATTGAGACCTCTAGTGAGGAGAAGGTCGCCATCAAGAAGGTTGCCCATGCCTCTGCAACTCCAACTCTGGCCAGAAGAACTCTCCGTGAGATTCGTGTGCTTCGCTACATAAACCACCCAAATATCGTCACTCTTCGTGACATTTTCCGTACAAAAGGGCCACTGGGACATGATGTCTATTTAGGTTAGTGATTGTTTACAACTTTAAATGGCACTGATAAGTTATGATTCTCATGCACACTCTTGTCTTCTCCGACTCGTGGAACGCTATCTTTTTTGATAAAAATAGTACAAAAGTCATTGTTTTCCAGTGATGGATCTGATGGCAAACAACCTGCACCATATCATCTATGGAAACGAGGAACCGCTGTCGGAATACTTTGTCGTTCACTTCTTGGGACAACTTTTGAGAGGACTCGAGGTTTGTATTTGGACCACTCCTCAAAACCGTATATGTCTTCCCTTTTTGATAACACTAATCAAACAATCCATCCGTTTTGAGCGGAAACCAAAGTGCATCACTATACGAATGTAAACATATGATTACATCTTGAAAGAGCCACTGCCCCGCCCTATTATTAGACGTTTTTGAATGGAGAGGAAAAATAGAAAGAGAGAGTGTTAGTGACGTTGGCATAGTGGCGCCGGTCGTTAAAACTGAAACTTTCTGGCGGGCGGAAACTGGGAAACTGGGGAACTGATTCCGAGCCCATTGTGACAATTTGGGTTCCAATCTTCAAGGAATGCAATTTTTTAGTATCTTCACGCTGCATGCATCGCTCACAGAGATTTGAAGCCATCGAACCTTCTGGTCAATGGAGACGGAACCCTGAGGATAGCTGACTTTGGAATGGCCAAGTGTGCGGATAACTCCACGAAAAAGCATGACGACGAGGAGCACTGCTTCTACATGACCCAACATGTCGCCACTCTCCCATACAGAGCTCCAGAGCTGCTTTTTGTGCTCCCAGAGCATTCTACAGCTGTGGACATGTGGGCTGTTGGATGTATCTTTGGTGAGATGATCATCAGAAACGAACTGCTTCCTGGAAGAAGTGTGCAGGGACAGATCAAAATGCTGATCACAATGCTTGGACAGCCTCCACAAGACGTATGCCATTCTTCTATTTGCAAAAAATGATTCATGATGCACTTTCAGGTCATTGATGAAATTCGATGTGATCGTACCAGAAAGTTGATTCAAGACTATGGAAAGAAGATGGACGCAGAGTGGGATGATATCATGTACTGCAAGGCTAGAGGGGACCAGCAAATCGTCCGTGGAAACTGTGATGCCATCGACTTCGTGAAGCAGTTGTTCCAGTACGACGCTGAGAAGCGTTTGGACATCAGAGATGCCCTCAGCCATCCATACATTCGCAGAGTTCTCCCAACACAGCCAACTCAGCCAAAGTGTCCATTCAAGGTAACAATCTAACAAGCAAGACATAATCCTTATTTCTAATTCTTAGGTCAAGCACGACATGATGTACGTGGAAGATCTGAGTCATAGCGCTCTGATTGACACCATGTGCAAGGATGTTCGCTCCGCTGAAAATACCTTCAGGGAGATTCATTCTGGAGGTAAGTATCACTTCACTGTGTGATTGCAACTCACCTACTAACTAACAGGTTATACTAACCAATGGACACCAGGATGGTTCCAAAGCGAGCGGGAGTATCAGTTGAATGGAGCATCACGAGACGATCACTACTATAACTCTTTCTCCTCATCGTCTTCAAGCTCTTCACTTTCTAACGGGTGCTTGATTTTAGTTCTTATCTGACCCATTGCACTTCCCTGATAGTCTCATATCATTCTTGAACAACTGAACTTTGCAGACTCGACAGGCAGCAACAGTTCGGATATGTCGGCGGATACGAGCGGGGATTCCGATCCGATTGCGTCGCATGAGCACTTATTGCAAGATGTGACTACACAAATCTCAGTTTGTGAGCCCTCTTCTATTCTGTAAATCATGCACATTCTCTTTTATCTCCTCAACTTTATCCCCCCAATCGTGTCTGAAAATGGTAGCTTGGATACTTGTGTCAGTGCTTCAAATTGAAGAAATCATGGTGTATATAACATTACTTGTCGTTTCGGAACTTATTTATGCTTTCCAGAAAAACTTTCCCATCACCCCCCAATATCATAAGAAATTTCTCTGGAGTATTATGAGATTATATTTATAGTGGTCCCGTCCCGTTTTGTCAATCCGCTGTTCCTGTCTATTCTAGTCTTGTGTTTTGAAATTATATTGGTTTTGAACTTTTTTTCTCATTTTTTATGATTCTTCGTAATGAAACTTGTGTCTCAAAGTGTTTCGAGTTTTTGAAAAACTGTGATTGGATCATACAACTCGAAAAAAACTCTTCTGTATTGCGCCCGGAAACTTCAAGTTCTTAGAGTTTCTGCTTTTATAGTTCCGGTCAATTCCCTCGTTCCCTTTCCCGTTTTTCATTAGATGTCCCAGGAGGGTTTTCCCAGAAGGGCCCGCAATGACAATGTGGGTCAGAACAACAACAGACGGCCGATATTTTTGGCGGCCTAGGTTTTGCAAGGGGACCCCTCAACCCTTTAGAGTCCCACTGTCCCACTGTCCCCCGTGTCCACTCGCATCCACTCTTCTCCTGATCAACTACAACTCGCTGCCAGTTCGACCGCCTCAGCCAAGCATCGATCAGAAGTAAGTGACATTTCAGATGTTTGATTCTAAAACCATTTCACTTTCAGATGTCCAAAGAACTCCGACAAGCCGTGAAGAGGGTCGTCAAACGAGAGATTTACCTCAAACAATCCCGCAAACGAGTCGTCGAGTTTGTCAAGAAATATGCGGAGTTGGATGCAAAGTGCGAGAAGCTGCGCCGCGACAACGAAAAGTTGAAGGTGGAGATTGACGCGAATGCGAAGGCCATTGAAGAAGCTCGACTGATGGTTCAGAAAGCCGAGGAGAGGTATCGGAAGACGCTGGAAGAGGCGAAGAAGAGCCGTACTGTGGAGTCGAAGGAGTAGACAAGAAGTTCTCCGTTTGTTCATGTACAATGAGTATCTTTTTCGTATTCTTCCTCTTAATTCTTTTTATTTTACTGTAAATAGGAATCACTAACACTTAAATGCTTCTTATGTGCAATAATCACTATATTCGTTCGATAGCTAAAAATAAAGCATGAGCTTCCAGAGCAAAACTTCTCATCACAATTGGAATCATCTTTAGAATTAGCGGGTTGTCTTCACGAAAAAAAAATACAATTTTGGTGATGTCTTCTCGTAGAAAGTTTTCCTCCTCATACTTGAACATTATTCGCATTGTGAACCCGACGTCATTCCAGTACTCCACACACAATTTGATACCTCTTTGTTTGTCATTTCTGCACTTTCCAGATTATCTGGACAGTGTCCACTCGACTAGTATACTTTCCTTTGTCCGTCCCTCTGACGAACTGATAAGGAAATTGAATCAAGAACTCTGGAACAAAGAGTTCCTTATCAGTAACTATACAACTTTTTATTGGACTGTGTACTGAAACTAAAACACAACTGTACACAGGTACACTTTCCGAAGAGGAAAAATTGAAGAAAAAACAGAGAAGGGAACAGAAAAGAGGGAGAAAGTGAAAGCGTAACCAAACACTTCTGAAACCGGTACTGGCGTGTTCAAAAACCAATTTGATCTTTTGCTATCTTTTTTTTTTCTTTTTTCCTTTTTCCTTTAATGTTCATCTGAACTAAATAAAATGTGTTTCTTGCAAAAACGAAAGAAAGTTTCAAATCAGTAAAATTTATTTCCATTTGGTTCTTGACCAAAAATAGGGTGTTTTGATCAACATCGTTTAGGCACTTCCGGTGTTGATACGATCGACGATTTGTTGAACGGTATCGAGAGATGCAATGTCGGAATCTTCGGTTGGCACGTTGAAGAAGGTTGTCAACGCCTCTGCCATCATGGTGTTGAAGTACTCAACACGATCCTCCTCGAGAACACTTTTCCACTGGAAATCCCCGGATATATCCTCGAATGGCACATCGGTCAAAAGCTGAGTAAGCTGGCGAACCTTACCTTCGACCTGCAAAAGAATAAAAATTGATACCGATCATAAAAGACGTTAACGTAAAGAACCCAAAGACTAAGTTAGGCCTTATCATGTTTGATAGACAACACAAGACAAGACAACATTCCGTAGTTTGGTGTCGAGACTCACAGTTGGCTCGGTAAGGTTTTCCTCGAACAGGGACGCCATAATTGAAGAGATGGGTAGCTAGTAACCTTTGAGAGGAAACGAAGGTTGATGTTTTATACCGATGGAATCGTGTGGGTGTGATATGACTTTGCGCATTCTCGACTATCTTCAACTATCTCTATCTTCTTTTTTTCAAATTGCTTTATTGAAGGGAAACGAAAAAGGACATGAAATTGGTGAAAACACTGCACTTCAGTAGTTGTTTGCGCAGGTGATTCGGTTGACGACTTCCCAGAAGTATTGAAGTTTCGCAATGTCATTGGCATCGGTTGGGACATTGAAGTAGGAAGTCAAGGCTTCAGCCATCATGATGTTGAAGTACTCGAGACGTTCCTCATCCACATCCTTATCTGTCTTCCAGGAATAGTAGAGACCAACGTTTTTCAATGGGACATCGGCAATCAATGCAATGAGTTGGCGGATCTTTCCTCCGACCTGAAAATAGAATATGGGGGTGCTGAAAATTGAGAATGGGGAGTACTCACAGTTGGTTCTGTTAGTTCCTGATAGAAAATCTCTTGTGACATGACCGGCAGAATAAGTTTTCGAAAACTGTCGATAAGTTCTTCCATATGGGAGTTGGTTATATACCCGGTGTTGTTGTTGATTTCGTTGAAAATCTTTTTGGATAGTTGACCAACTAAAGTGTTTTAACGGTATCAAATTAGTGAGAACAAAGTCCGTCATGAACCAGTTCATAAAGGTTGAACATCAGGGAATTGGAGATGGGAGGTTGAGATAGAACTGAGAACGGAACCAAACTTGGTTTTTGTAGAGTTTATTGATTGTCACTGTTTTCATGGAACATTCACTACAATTGAAAGCGTTTTATCTGTGATGCGCCCTTTCCTGGGGATGAATATGTCAACAACAAAATTACACAGAGAAAACGAATACTTTCTAGTTGTTGTTGTGCTTCCCGTATTTTGAGGTCGTCGCTGTTTGAATCGAAATCACTGGTTTGCTGTAAGCACACACATTAACATCAGAAAACACAAATTGCAAAACACAACTTCTGAACCATGCAATTCCAAAAAATCACTCTTACTTTCATTTGGGTTCCCTGGTGCTTGAGGTTCCGGTTCTTGAATGACGTAGTGGTTGGTGTTTCGTTGACGGATTGGTGGAAGGCGACGGGTGGTGGTCTGAAAATCATGAGTTATTCCTGGATTTCTGTGGAATCCCATACTTCTTGTGGGGCTGGAGCTGGTTGGTTGTCACTGAGGGAGATGGTTGCTTGGGGTACATTCCGGGCGATGGTGATTGAGAAGCCAGTCTCTCTGGACCTTTTGACAAAGTGAGCACCTCTGATCTCTACCCACTGAAAACAATCAAAGGTTTTTTTCAAGCTCTCATTATCTTACTGTTGAGTATAGAGTGACGATTTCACTGACAGCGAAACCCAGAATACTTGTAAAGTAGGCAGCTGAATCTTCGTCGTCAGCAGCAGCGCGGTATACAACCCAGGCTTCAGTCAGAGCAATGAGCGCCATGCAGATGAATCTACAGACCGGAAAATAAGGAAACTGATGTTGAGAGATCATGCGTTACCGGAAGAGGAGATGAGGCAGGAAGAAAAGCCATCGGGTGCTTTTGATTCCATAAAACATGAGGACGATCGAGGAGGTCTGAAAGGAATCAGAAGTTCAGAAAACCAACTATTTGGAGATACCTGAGTGAGCGCCCAAATGAGGCAAGTGATGTTGTTGTTGCAGAGTACCAGGCTCATGTAGGTCATGTTGCGAACATTTCTGAAAAAGTTCCTTCTTCCATTATTTTCAGGTCTCATGTGGGATGCAAATGACTAGTGCCGAGCTATGACTCACTCTAGCTCAAAGTTCTCGATCGCGTCAGAGAAATCTGTGTAGTTTGTCATTTTGTCACAAACGCGGGTGGTGATATCCGGAAGTACTGAAATACAAAAAGACACATAATTGATCTATTTTGATTTTGATTTTTCTGATTCTGACACAATACAAGTTTAGTCCATTGACGTAAAGGATCAGAGTTGTTATTTGGAACTCACCAGCGACGAGTAGAAAACAGATGATGAAGATTTCGAAGATTCCGGCAATGATTGAGAATGTTTTGGTGTGACAGCAACATGCTCTATAGAAGGGTGCGTTCGGATTGAACCCATCCGGATGGTCGAAGTGCATCGTGGCGTTTTCGCGTTTGCGGTTGTTAGTCATTGCTAGAAGTAGATGAATTACCGTGTTCAAGCGGCAAGCGGCTGAAAAAGGAACTTTCACCTGCTCCTTCTTCCATTTTAGTGGAGATTGAAGAGAACTTGAGAGAGAAAAAAAGAAAAAATGACTGATATTGATTGCAAGGCGTTGAAGGAATCAAAGTTCGAAAGCATGACAACTCGGCTCGAAAGATCAAGACCGCGGATGCTACAACCTTGTTGTCAAAACACCGTGGCACGGTTTCTTTCGTTTCTGGGCAGCATATTGCATTATGCTCAGCGACGTGAAAAATGAAAAGAAAAGAGTGTCATTAGGCTAATACGCAACAGGTACAAAGTTTCATGTAGCAGACCGTGACGTGGCAGAACTTGGGAATCTTAATTTGCAATGGGGAATCAGTTCAGGTCGAATGACCTTTTGAACCTCAATGCTGACTCCAGTGAGATCGAAACATGATTGACGTCGTTCAAAAGTCCAAATCATATTAGGAGTTCTCACAAAACGTTGGACTCCTAAGTCCCAATAGACCCTCCACTGAAACAGGGTCTGGGTGATGAAATTGGAAAGTTCAACTCCTATGCTAGGATTCCTTTGTCTTGATCAGTTAGAGGCCTCCTGAACAATCCGAAATAGGCGCATAGTGCTTCAGTCACTGGCAGTCTTCCGTCTCCTTCCCCAAAACAAACTCCACCTGCCCGCCTTCTCACATTTTCCAGAAAACGCATTTTGTAGGAATGCAAGAGTTAGAAGGATTTTTGAAAATTTTCAGGGTTTTCACCTGATTTGTCATGGAAATAAATAAGAGAGAGAAGTAAAACACTGAGCAATATGTAAAGTGCCTGATATTGCCTCCCACGCTTCACCTGCACGCTATGTTCTCGGATGAAAACACAAAAAACTTGGATTGCAATTTCCATAACACCAGCTCTCAGGAACCGAGTGACATCATGGGAAGACTCAAATGAAGGCCAAACGTTCCATTTTCTAAAGAACATCGTGTCCACACCTGGCCGCCAGAACTAATCATGTTTAGAGCACAAAAAGCACAAATGTCTCACGCTGTGGTTTGAAAAAATCGAAGGAAAGTTTGTGGCTGGAGCGACTGGAAGAAAGATAATTGGCGTCTTGAGGAGGAACTGAAATGGCGGGGGAAGGTGATGGAACTGATCTCGCTGTTTTGCTTGTTTGCCAGGAGTTTGTTATTGGGGGATAATTGCTATGTACAGTGTCCTAACAGAAGCTCTAGAGCTTCCTAGAACTACAAAACACGTGAGAATGACTGAGAAATCACGGAAGTTGTTTCGTATCAGTTCGGCTCCGGGACATTTCGTAGCCGGTCATTTCGCAACCACGACATTTCGCAGCCAGGACGTTTCGCAGCCACACGAACTGTATTTTCGTTTTTTTTTGGGTTTTTTGGGTCGAAAAGTATGCAGTTCACTTTTAAAAACGTTTCTCAAAATACAGATCGTTTGACTGCGATATGTCCTGGCTGCAAAACGTCTGGCTGCAAAATGTCGCGGTTGCGAAACGACCGGCTACGAAATGTCCCGGAGTTATCAGTTCTAGCAAGGTGCAACAAAAACAAGCTCCAAAACACGGGAGTTTCGAAACGCACTGAACTTGAAAAGCAAGGGTGGAGAGAATGAGAAATGACCAAAAAACACTTTTTCTTCAGCCACCCCGTCCGAATCACCAAATCACCAAATCACCAGAATTACCACCTGACTGAACATTAACTTAGAACGGCTGACTCATTGTCAGCCCGAGGAATACGTTCATATCTGGCGAGTTGAAGAGATCAACTCCTCGCCACCTGATTCCACTCTTTGAGTGGGTGAGTGAAAAATGGAAAACTCAATTTATCTGGTCGGCTGGAGCTGATTAGAAGAAGGAGAAAAACTGCAAATTTCCAGCTTGCGAGAGTGAATGAAAGCGAAAAAGTGGGGAGATAATGGGTGAGTTTATGTTTCTCGGTCCGCATTTCCATAGCAGCGGAGGAAAACCATCAATTAGAGCGTTCGAGGCTAGCGAAAAGTTCTAGCCTTATAAACAAGACTGAGACTTTGAATCAGGAAGCTTTATTCGGGAAGCATAGAGATATGGAGTGATGAGATGAGTGATGTTATTTCATATCGGCGACGTTGATGGGAGAAGCCTTTCAAGTTTTCTGGATGCATCTGAAATGACATTTGGTCTCTCGTTATCTTGAATCCCTCTGGCAATCTTACAAGAAGCTCAATGAGCTCACGAGCTCAAATTCTGTTCCGAGAATAGAAATCAGACACTTACCTATACGCTACAAACGCCACAGACATGACAATGAGCAGAGCGATGAAGATAACTGAACCCTGCGACAGAATATCCAGGGTGTACTCTGCAGAAGGATCCATAGAGGGCAAAGTGAGAATGTTGTTGTGTGGACAAGATTTCTATTACGGTTACGGGGGATACGCTTGCACGGCTCGAGAGTGGCCTGTCAGTGACCGAACCGACAGGGCGGTGGGTAAATACACGCGGCAGGGGGAATTTCACAAATTTTGATATCAAAAGATCCAGCAGCAAAGCGGCTGTGTTTGCTAGAGGTTCCTGGGAAAACAAGTGACAGGGGTTGGAGAAAAAACACATGGGAAGATCGAGGACAAACTGGGAAAGGGAAAACTTTTCTTGTCACATGCCAGCAGAACTGGTTTCTGACAATCTGACAATGACAAAAGTTCAAGTTTCAGAAATGAGGTGAAGTTGGGCCAGCTGAAGTGAAAAAGAAATTCATACAATAAATATACTTCTGGAAAACAAAGCGTCCATTCACATAGCGTACACAACACCTTTGTTGATAAAACTGAAAAATAAACATTGCAAAACTCTGCAGGAACAATCTCTGGAAGAACAACCCACGAGCATGCACTTTCCATTCATAAAAGGAGGTGCTCCTTTCTTTGAAATCTGTGCCCGCATCTTGTTAGTTTTAATTACACCAATCCTATTTTTACTATGATTCCAATCCGAATTTCTCATTTCAACGTCTTTCAAGGCAAGAATGACTGACATTCGTCGGCGGTTTATCCCTTTATTCGAGTAATTTCCTTTCGGAGCATTGCAAACGCTCCCCCATTCCCTATTCCTTTTTCCACGTCAGAAAAGAAGGCAAAGCCAATTCTAAGGGTAGTCTAGACCTTCTTCATTCGCGCCCTTTTTTCTCCTTGGTCCTCTCCATCCAAGGGTTCATTTCATCTAGTCACACTATTCCCAATTTCTAGAACGAGTGAAAGCGAGAGAGTGTACAGCTACAAAATTCAGAGGGGATTGTCGCAGAGCCCTTGATAACGTGGGATTGATACACTTTCCCTCATTTTCTCAGCCCTTTTTTCTCCCTGCTCCCCTTTATTCTTCTCACATTCGCATTGATTTTCCTTTTTCGAATGTTCTCTAGAATCTTGACAATGTTTCATAAAGTCCAACTTCCAGATGGACACGGACATGATCCCACCACCTCCGGAAATCCGTCTGTACCGTCTCATCCGGGAAGCTGAGATGGAGAGGAAGTTGGCACAGCGGAAAACCTATTGGGATAAGTACCCGGTGTTGAAATCCATGAAAAACGTCTCGAAACGCGTTAGTCTTTCGGGAAATCTTGACTTATTGAAGTTGTCCGTTTCCAGACGATGATCTCGTTTATGTTCTTCTCTTACATGTTCCTCTTCTCCACAGCTGAATACGCTCAGATTATGAATTTTGTGAGTTGTCAGTCAGTCCTGATTTCAAATCAACTCTCTCCTCTTCAGGGTTTCCGATGTGTAATTGCTCAAATGGTTGTGACCATCTTCATAATTCTCAGTGCCTACAGCTTTGAGTACAGCCTCAAAAACGTCAAAATTGTGTACATGATCCCTTTCATGTCAATTGTGGTGAGACCCGTGGTCCCAGTCCACCAGAACACTCTTCTTTCAGATGGGTGGTCTCTCCTGCTACGTCTGCCTGTTCGCTCTGGTCATGTTCGCCTTCTCAAACATTTCCCACAACGACTACTTACTTCTTGGTAAACTGACTCCAAACTGTAATCAACTTCCCTTTCTTAATTTCAGCTTTCCACCTTTTTCTGTTAGGGGTGACGTCACTAGTCACATTTTCGCTTGCTAAATGCACCGATGTGTTGTGGCAGGGATTCTTCATGATGGTGGATCTGAGTGTTCATGAGGGACTTGTTGAGAAACTCCGTACGAATGCGTTTGTGGAGGAGGAAGAGAACAGTGGGAAGAAGGGAAAGAAGAAGTCGGGCAAGAAGGTTCTCATCGCTGAGAAGAAGTACAGCTGATTGTGAGTTCGTGAGAAAGACCAGCAGGCTGAATCCGGAAGAAAACTCTTTCCAGATCTTCAATCATTGCATTACACCGCTGCTCACATACAATCCCAATGCCCCGTGACTCACAATTTTCGAATTCCTTCTTTTCTCAAAATAACTTTTCACATGATACAAAGCAAAACTTTCTCGATTCTTCTTTTTGAACTACCACTTTCTTCTTTTTCAAAATTTTCAAAAAACCACTTTTCACATGCCAAAAGTCCAAGTTTCACGAACACTTATTTCAAGTACGATTCCCGGATTCGCCCCGAACATCTTGAACTTTTCGTATCACTTTTTCATGTTTCTTTTCATGTCCTATTCCCTTTTTGATCCATTCCCACTTGATTCCTTCCCCATTTGCCGCCGTTCCTCCCATAATACTCAAAATGAACCTCTCAAGTTGTTCCTCAAAGCCGTGAGATGTCCGGCGCCATTAACCTTGACACCTTGCCGTGTTCTTCGTTTTGAATATTTCTCGGTCGACATGGAAATGTGTTGCATATTGTATTGGTCAAATGAAAATGTTTATTTGTAATTGTGAAACCAGAAAAAGAGAAAAAAGCCTAGGGTCAAAGGTTTGAAGTGTGTTGTTCTTATCTCTTAAGCCGCATTTCCGACATTGTTCGTTTCGTCTCGAGAGCTCTTCTCCCTCCTCCCATCCCAATCTTCTTCCCCTATAATTGTCAGCCCACAATCCCAGAACTATTTCATTTCCCACAATGAAATGCTCCTTCGAGCCATTCGTTCTGATATCTAAAGATACAAGTTGTGCCGAGTCACCGCCATGTTCGCATATATTCTGCTGGCGCAACTTCAACTGTTTGATTGGTGAGTGACTTTTCTATTGTTTCAGATTCCAGAACACTCAATACTCCTCTCAATATACTCAATATCATTGTTTGCATTTCCACTTTTTCTCCTCCGCTATTTCTCTTTCTTTCAGAGAGCTTTCATTTTTTGTGTAGTACTTGATAAGGAGTGGGATGAAGATAACGATACGGATCAAAGAGACCTTATCATTCTTCTCCCCACATTCCACTATGACGAGATGAAATGTTGCGAAAAACGCCGCGCTTTCTTACGTCTTCTCCCTATCTTCAAAGAGCGGGGGAAAGCAAAAATAACGAGAGATATGATAAAAATTTCGGGAGAAATTCATCGGGCCTGGTTTGGTTCAAATATTCTGACAAACGCACACGCCTTGCGTCCTCCTCGCCGTGTTTGGAGATTATTTCTTCTCTCATTTTTTTTGACCTCCTAAATGTTGTGGTCGTTTCCTTTCAAGTGCGAGAAACTTCGTTTAGAGGTCGGGTATTCCGGGGGATTGTCCTTGAGATTGTCACAAATCAGGTTTTTACAAATTCCCAAATTCCCAAATTCCTTTTTGTTTTTCAACAATTTCTGATTCACACCGTTTGTGACATCACTTCCCCAATTTTACCTGAGCACAAGCGGTAACCAATGACCAACCACAAATAGACCCAAGTTCCAAGTCTCTAGTTCAAATTGAAAGACATTTGAAGAGAAACTCCCCCCATTTCTCCATCGTTTTTCACTCCAACTAGCTGTTAGTCGAAATTAATGCGCCCCTTGAGACCCCGAAAAAGGACCTTTTGTCTTGATTGTTGTCCTTCTTCCACAAGCTTCCTTGAGCTACTTTTATAATGTTTCCGGAGTGTTAAAAGCACACTTTTTCATATCCGCCCTTTTATATTCTTTTCCTGGTATCAAAAACGGAAATAAGCTGTCTGTCATCTGAATCCCTAAACGTCACGCTTCATGCTTCATTATTTTCTAATATTATATATTTTCATATAGTGGTCTAATTTCCTATACACATAAATAACTAACACGCTACCTCCGCTGTACTAGTACACTACCCGTTTTTGCTTCCTGTTTTTTATGTCTCCTTTGTAAAAGGTCAGAAAGTCGGGTCATTTATAAGTCACTCAAAGTGTAAACATGTTTCCTTTTCTTTCCCCCCTCTTCCGCCATGACCGAGTGAACACGGGTGAGGAAAAACGGTAGTTAATATTTGCCAACTCTTGGTTCCCCCCATCTACTGACAACATGCTCAAGAGATTTCGAGGATTGAGTTGAGTCTAGAGAAAAAACGCGAGATACGTAGACCTCCGCCGTCCAAAATGTGCGAAGAACCCGAAGCTGGCAAGTTCTGTCAACATATCATGCGTGATTCTCTCACTTTCAACCGACCCACCCTCATTTTTTCGGGGGTAGCGTATCTAATTGAATGCCACCTTCCTTATCCTCCCGGCCAGTTTGCCCACCTGTTTCTCATTCTTCCAAATGTTTTTCTTCACCGTATACCGCCTAATCACTCAATGTCATGCCAATCCTATCAGTTTTCGAATCGAATCGCCTTCTCATAAATCCCATCACTCATATTCCTCTTTTGTCGCAACCTGCCAGACATTCTTTCTTTTCTCTCACTTTCTTCTTCCCACGTCGTCCAGTTAGTCATGCAAATGATAAGTGTCAGCCACACTCTTTGCTGGACACAATGTCGCAGGGTTTCTTATCAAACACACTCATATACACATTTCAGTTTCCTGCAAAAGAGTTGTTCATCTGCCTACTTTTAACTTTAAGGAACTTGTTTTTCACGTGATAGTTCTATTGTATTGTTGATATCCCAAATATTTCCCTTAAATCACCTGTTTGATAAAAGACGAATGATTTACCATGATTCAGAACCTAAAAACACCTAATTGGTGATTTTTAGAATTCGAAACTTATAAGATTGTTCCTGAGCTTCAATCTCATTTTCTAAACAGTTTCTGGGATTTTCCAAGGTTTTTAAACCTTATTTTCAGTTTCCCCATTTCCTATGAGTCATCTCAACTTTTTCACATTCCCATGAACATTGAAAAAGAAAAATGAAAACAATGTTAGAATGAAATAAAAACTCGCATATCATAACTCAATATCACATTTCATTCAATACAAACGTTCTTCCCGCACATGTCTGTAAATACATTCAGTTCATGCCCCCCCTCTTTCATGCAATCCAGTATTCAAACATTCCCCACTCTCATATGAATAATACCTAACTGGAACATTGCCAAAACGACTCGAATTTCATTCGATTCCCTATTACGTTTTCCACTTGTTATGTTGTTGTACTTCTACATAGGTACTAAGTGAGTTGACTGGTTTTCTTATTCTGAGATGGTTATGACATTGAACAACAACTACACCCGACTCGATTAAGACTATTATAGTATTTTTATGAGTGGAGTAGGTATATATTTGACCAGCTATAAAGTAAAGTTGGCGGAGGAAAGAAGCACTTTGTTTTGCATTTCTGGCTGGCATCTTATCTTGCCCGGTTGTTATCATGTTGTCATTTCAAATTGGAAACTTGGGAACAAGGAAACCAGCAAATTAGTAGGCTGGTCAATGAGTCGCTAATCAAATCAAAACCGCCGCCTGTTTTGGTTGCTCGCCTCGAGATTGATATTTGCACAAAGTTTCAAGGTGTTTGACGTTGTCCCCGCGACCTGCTCTTTTCATTTCCTTATTCCTATTCATATACAAATTGCCATTTCATTTCATAACAATCTCCCCCCTATCAGTGCGTCTCCAAGCTTTTGCCATCCGTGCCCTGCCTTTGTTGACATTGAATATTTGGTATTGGTATTGGTATCGATTCAAAAGTAAGACACTAAGCAGTTCGAACTATTTTTCTTTCCCTACCATTAATCAAAAAGTAAATAAGTTGCTCGGAGGGTAGCTAACCAATAGTACATACACACAATGCCCAGTATCATTCCCTCACAAGTTTTCCTTCCTTCCTGTCTTTCTTTTTCTAAAATGACTCATTTCTACCATTTGTTTTCATTTTTCATGAAGTTTTCGATAAATTTGTATATATTTTCAAAAACCCATCAGCTAACCATGAAAATGATACTTTTCAGTAAATAAAACAATTTTCATTTTCCTCTCAATTCCCATTCCACTTCCCATCATAAATAACCGAGGGTTAACTTGTGACCCTTTCTTCCAGAATCCCATTTATTTTCCATTGCCCTTCCCCCTCTTTTCCTTTTCAAAAATAACTTTCCCTCTCCACCAACCAGTAACTCATTGTCCCCCTCCTCTTCTCATATTCCCATTTTTCCAGCATCAACTCTCTCGCCGATCATCTCTGGTTGCCGGTTAGACGGAGACGACATCTTCTGTATATGTCCACGTAGACCGACACTCTTCCGGAAAATGGCTTCAAACTCGACCACAAGTGTGGTAGCAACTACTCAAAGTGTCGGAGATGCAGTGTCAGCAATCACAACGGTTGCTGAGAATGACGGTGGTGGTTTGAGTGGTGGAGCAGTTGCTGGTATTGTCATTGCAGTGGTGGTGAGTCAACGTGAACTATTTTTGAACACAGGAAGAAATGTGACGTGTGGGAGTTAGCCCCGTGGAAATGTGTCATTGTCAGTTCCAAAAGTTCCCCATAAATTCCTTATTTCCAGGTCGGTGTCCTTCTCCTGTCCGTTCTCGGTTTCTTCGCTTTCAAATACGTGAAAGACCGCAGGAAAAACCACGGCGAGTACCGCCCGCAATTCGAAGAGCAGCACCACGCCAAAGACCTGCCATATCTTCAGCCGCCGAACGTGGAAGGACTCATCTGATGACTTTTTTCAATCTTTGAAATGGGCAATGTTCTATGTGTATTTATTGTTCCCCGTTATGCTTCCTTTCTCTCTATATCCAACTCGCATGACATTTTTGTGCTGTATCAGTTGCAGTAGTGGTTGAATCCTCGAATAAACGATTGTACAAATGACAAATTTGCGTGTTTGATCTTCAACTTAATTTTTGACCGAGAAAAGCAGAAAAAACTTCTCTAAACCCAATCAGCAAGTGTTATCAGGTCAAAAACGCATGCTCTCCTCTCTTTTTTCGACGTGGCGACTGAGACGACGGCACAACCTTCAAAGAGCCGATAAGGAGTCTGTTTACTTACAAATGACACCATTTTTGTCTATTTCTGGCGGATGCGGTAATTTTTCGGCTGACAATAGCTGGAAAAATGTAATTTTTCCGTTTTCCGAGCTGTGGTCGCTTATTTCGCAGAGAGTACGAAGCTCCACTATCCCGCGCGCGTCTTGTTTAGCGCAGCTTTTTGGATTTAATTCATGGCGGATTTTCTTTCTTTTTGACGTAAAACCGTTTCTCTTACATTTTTCTCACTTGAAATGACATCATTCGCTAAAAAAAGTTGATAGTTGGCCATCTCAAGGTCTTTCTCTCAAAAATAGCAGCTAGTACTCCACGCTGCCGTTTTTCAAAAAACAACCCCATCAATCGTTCGTTCTGCCCGCTGACCACAAATCACAACCAATTGCACCTAACGATAAGTTATGACAACTGACTGTTGCATAGCAAATGTAGTACACCAAAACCCCTTCTTATCATTGTCGACTTCTCTCGCTTCCCATCGCCCACTGCCCGTTTGTTTTCATTCCTCACGTGGAGAGATGCAGAGACCGACATGATCGGAGAGAGAGAGAAAGAAGACCGATCTCCATTCGGACAGCCTTTTTCATTCTCTAGCCAACCCCCTGACTGGATTGGAACAGAACATTCATACCAGCAATCCATTTCAGTTTGGAATTGGTCATCATGTGACTTGCACTCCGCCATGCAACCACCTTTTTGTTATTGTGTGTTTCCGTCCGTCCGTACGTGTACACACTAATGAAACACTCGCTTTCAGATACATGTTCGCCGTCGGTTCGCCTTCAAAACAACGTTCCATATGGCAGATTTCAATGCGAATGATTAGCTCCAATGAGGTTGCTCAAGCTCTACGACCGTTCCTGTTCCTGGTGCATCCTGACAAGTAAGACTCCAATTTTTATGAATTTCCTGCAAAAACGATTTCTTTTTGCAGGTACGCAAAGTTTCCGGAGATTCAGACGCAAAACGAGAAATCCCTGCAAATCTTCAACGGATACATGAACGACCTGTTCCCAGTGTCGCCTTCTCTGAAGCCGACGAAGGTATAGTATCTTATCATCTTCCTCAGCGGCAAAAAACCAATCTTCCTTTAATTCAGGTCAGTTTCTCTATCGCCGACAATCAGTCAACAACGTTTCGCAAGATTCACATCAACCTGTCAGGCACAGATCCGGTGAAAATTATCAGGTGAGTGTGGACTCACGTGTGGGAAATAGAATAAAAAGTCATCACGTTTTTTGACTGATAACCATTAAACATTTGATTCTGACTGTTTTTTTCTGCAGGGACGCCTTGGAGTCATGCGAGTTGAGTACAAAAGAACTCAAGTTGAAATCAAGTGCGTCGCCAAATGTCCGGAGCACTTCTGGAGGACTCGGCTTCACGACATCGAACGTCGAGGAGGATTTATTGAGATCGTGAGTTATTCCGGCAGTGGTTTTGACTTTTCTGTTATCACAGGTATTTAAAACGAAAGAAGGCTACGATTATCACAAATTTGTATGATTCCCTGACGAATCAGCGAGACGAAGCGATGAAGAGAACGAGAGATGCGAAGACGTTGAGAGTATCTATCAAGGATGATATTCTCGATTTGAAAGATAGAACACTGTTGAAAGACGTGAGATTTCGATGAACTTCTGAGACAAACATTACACTGTGTTGCAGGTTGTCTGGCAAATGACCTGGGAAGAATCTCACATGCGACGGTGTATAGCCAACGTGAACCGGATGCTTGACCAAGCAACCCCCGAAACCAGAGTCGTCATCGAGAAGGCGTTCTTCAAAAATGTCCTGCGCTTCGGACGGGGATCCTTCACATGCTGTGACGGATCCATTCAACTCGGCGCTGACAATGTGCCGGAGCAGTGGGAAGCGGCTTGCCAAGAGTATCAGATCAGAAAGAACCAAGTACCACTGCTCAAGGAGACCGCCAAGCAAATCGAGCAGACTTTTGGAGGTGCTCAGGTTCTTCTGCCGCACTACAAGGGATTGGCACAGACTTTGACACAGTTGCAAACACTGAGAGTTCGAGTTTGGAAGAAGGAAGCTTTGCTGAAGAGAGTTGAGAATTCGGCCAAGAATTCCATGCTGGAAGTGGTCACTTCATACGACGAGTTGGCAATTGGTGTTGACGGAAGACTCTTCATCCCCTGCAACGTGGATGTGCCCTCGTTGGTTCAGTTTTTGGAGGAGAATGCTCAGAAGGCAGTTGACATCAACCACCACATGCATCACTTGATGGTAAGCATGACGCCCACGAACATCTTAGCATTGGTTAGTTTCCAGAACGAGTTGGAGTTTGCCCGCAACGACTGCATCCAAGAGTTGAAGCTGACTGGTCTCAAATGGGAATCTGGATTCGCTCCGGACGTCGTCTTGGAGTGCATTTACCGATTGATGACTTGCTCCCAGGACGTCAGAAAACTAGTGTCCGGGCTATCCATTCTGATATCGCCTAACCCAAGCATCCATGTCACCAACGATGGAACAATCTCTATCCCACTCAACTGGTCATAACCCTTATTTCGCAATAGTTTCGTTTAGTGTTAGGCTCTAGAACACTTTTTTTTTCTAACTCTAACTTTTTTCCTGCTGGTCTGCACAATAGCATAACATGTTTTTCCGTGTAAATACAATAACTTCAAGTGTGGCTTTTTCTCTTTTTTTTCGTTTTTTCTTTCCCGGTGTAAATACACAAGTAATTTGTACAGAAACAATCAAAACGTGCTAAAATTGTCTTTAATTCAAAATTCTTTATTGTTCACAACACGGAAGCCAAATAAATAAAAATTTGCGGTTTCTTACGGTTTTTATGACAGAAATGGAGAAAAAGTGAAGCTAAACTGTGATGGGACACTTGAAACCGGACTAACAGTGATGTGACGAAGTTGACGGAATTATGACTAGGACTGTCATAATCTAGCTGAAAAACGACTGACATGAGAGAAGAATCGGATGGGAAGGAACGAAATTGGATGGAAATCACATAAAGTATGGCTGAAGAGAGGAGTTGGACAGATGAAAACGGACAAGGTGTCTGGCAAAAGGCTTGAATTGGTTTCATCACTAAACACGTACAAAGAGTGAGATTTACATCAGAGAAAGAAGGGAAGAACTAGAAGTGAACTAGACAGATTCCTAGGGGCAAGTGAGATTATGTGAACGCATTATGATTGTGCGCAGTAGATTCGATGCAGTAGAAGAAGATCATGCACTTGAAGAAGAAGTTGGAGTGCTCGGAGAAGCTCCGCCCTCACTGGCCGGATCGAAAGGTTTTACATAGCTGAGTGGGAAGAATCCAGTCTGGAAGGGAAAGGACCGCATTATGTTAGTCGAGAGTTAGGTTTGATACCTTGTTGTTCACTTGTCCTTTCCACCAGCCACGGTCTTCCCCCACAGTATCCAACAGCACAACAACATCACCAGTTTTCAACGACAAAAACTTGCCATCAGTGTTGGGCGCCGGCGGTGTGTAGTCGTGGATTGCTTTGTACACCTGAGAAGACTGAGTTTCATTCGCGGCTGGCTCCGGCGACACGCTCACTTTGCATTGCAGATACGGGTTCTTGAGGCAAGTGTCGAGCGCTTGGAATATTTCAATCAAGTTGTGGACTCGATAGTATTGCACGAGCTCCTGCAAGATTTCAATTATAAAACTCAATCAAAAATCTCATATATTTTCAAAAACCCAATCAATGACTCACCACAGTAGAATTGAAGATGTAATCCTCATCCAAGTACACTTTTCCTTCCGCGTTCTGCTCGATGATCATGTGCTTGACTTCTCCCTTATAGCTGGAAGTGAGATTAAAGTTAGTACATGGTTCCCGGGTTAGAATTTGCTTACCTCAAGCTGATAGCAGTTTGCTTTCTATTTTTGCTATAACGGACCAGAAAAGTTCCGTTCGGGGTGCCTTTCAGAGTACTTTCCGCTTTTGCCCGTTCCATTTCTCCCATGTACCAGAGGTATTCAGAGATTTCCGTGTTCACGTAGTCTTGCTGACGGACCACTTCAGTTCCGTTGATAGTAGAGGTCGAGGAATCACGAGACGTTTTGAGGGTTCCCGCGGTGCTGGAGCTTCGAGACATTCTGAAAATTAAGCTATGAGTCATCATTATTGATTAGATTTGGGTGGGGGTAAAAAAAAAGGTTTTTTTTCGAAATTCCACTCACGTCGCCACTATGAATACCATTTTAGGCTGGGAATAGTGAATATTGAACGATTCGAATTTTTCTATATTCTATTTTCTAATTTCTCGTTCCTCGATTCAGTTCAGTCTCACTCGTGTGAACCTCGCGCCGGGACGACGACTTACCCATCAGATAACATGGTGTCAGGTCGCTTCGGCAACACGGTCGAATCGTGGCGGTCGACAGGACGTGAAACAATCGATCCGGCTGGCGACGTGTCGACGGGGCTTAGGCCGATCATCGAAATGGTCTATAAAGAATAGTTTCGGTTTTGCAGAGAGAAATGAATGACGGTTATGCAGAGCGAGAGAGAAGAAGAGAAAGCTGAAGCTCCGCCTACAAGTGTGTACACGTATGACTCATGTATGTGGTCTGGGAACCCATCGGCCAGAGATGCTCAGCAATCTTTCTCTCTCTCTTCCTCTCCCTTTTTCACTTCGAATTTCATTTTAATTAAACAGGTGTTCGGGATGAAACACCAACTGACGAGACATCGGGTACACTCGCACCGCAAACAAATGGTAACTTACTCGGCTCGGAGTGACGCGCGAAATGTCAACGAGTCCAGTTCGATTGCAGTTGTTCTGGAGTCGTCCGGTAAACCGATTGTGCGTCTGAATTTGAATCACTTCGATGCGATCGCCTTTTGAGAATTGCAGAAATGTGAGGTCAGATGGCGCGAAGTTTGAGTTGGCGATGACAATGTCTCCGTCGCGGACTGAAATAGCAGATTTACATATAGTTCCGCTAGAAGTTATAACTCACTGTTCGGTTGTCTTGCGCGGTTCAAATTGAAGCTATGTGAGATCTTCGGTTCATGTTGCGATCTTCGATGGGTAGATTCACATCTCTGCAGTCCCAGGCATTCTTTATGCATTTCCATCCGGCAAACTGCAATGAAACGCTCGGCATTTGTGTTTTATTATTAAATTCCAAGAATTTCCAAGGTTCGTTGCATTTCACTCACCTTCACACTTGTATCCCTGATAGCGAAGTCCCTTCATCAGCTTCTGGCACACTCCGCAAATAGTCGGCTTATTGACGTCCACCCGGAAACTTGTGAAGTTGACCTTGTGATTAGAGTCGCGGAGTGCTTCCGTCGGGCACACGTTCGATCTGTAGCGTATTTCTTATATTTGCTGTTCCAATTTGTATAAACGCCCCAAAAACTGTTAATCGACCCGTTTAGCAAGTTATGACTCATCGGAATGACTGTTTCTGAGGAAAAATTGAAATGACTCACTTGGATAAAAGAAGCGCTTTCATCCAGTTAGCACGAGACGCTTCGTTCTTGAAGTAGAAGGTCAGCTGAACGATTTCATTGCTGTCGGTTCGATCTCGATGCATGTGGATGACATATTGCGTTCTCCGTGTTATAGTCCCCCCAGACTTTGTGTCAATGGACACATTCTGGTCGATACTTAGCTCCGACATGATATACGCGTTCTTGTAGGTGAATGTGTTCGCTTTGGCTCCAGGACTCCTGTCTTTTGTCACTTTGCTAGCAGATTTGCAAACAACGATGACTTTGTCGAAGAGGAAGATGTATCGCTGCTTTGGCTTTCCGTAAGTTGTTGCGGTTGATTCGGCCATTTTGATTTCTCCGTCATGGTTCACTCGACCGTAGTCATGAAGCTTCACGTTTGGCGGCTGAAACTTTTTAACGATTGTATCTCAAAAAATCACCGAAACCTTACCATCGACAAGTCAGTAATGCTCTGCTCTATCTCATCAATGACCTTCTTCGAATCAGTGTCCCGAGACTCTTCATTGATGTACGCGCACACGTCCTCCATGACATCCATGGCTTCTTGCAGGGAACTCTTGTCCTCACTGGTCACATCTGTCTTTTTGACGAGTTCCTTGAGCAGAAGCGGGTACTTGGTGAGCCGTTGGAAAGGCACACAGAGGAGATCATTCATGCCGAACTTGCAGTTTCCTTGAGTCGTCAAGTCTTCAATTGCGTTCGCAACCTTGGTGTCAGTCTTTAAGAGTGAAGTGCACAACTTTCGACTGTCCGGGAGGCTGCTGCAGTATCTTCCGTAGGCGAGGAATTGGTCTCGGTATCTGGAAACGTTCCTCTCTAGTGTCTTTCATAAGAATATTTCCAACTCACTTCACAAAAACCTCTCCAATCGTCTGTGGCGGGCAGTCGTCAAGTGACGTCGGCCTGGGCACGCTTTCGACGATTCCCAGCGCAACTTCCACCGGATACTTCAAATCGGCTAGCAACGCTTTGTGCAGGTTGTTGATCTCCTCGATATTTCCGAAAATCACTTCGTAGTCGTCTCGTTGAATGACAGTTCTCAGCGGCTTGTAGAAGATCTCGATGATAGTCACGAGGGCCTGTTCCACATAGTTCTTCTCCGTTTCGTACAGCTCTCGGATACATTTGTTTCGTTTCACTGCCGGCGTATTCTGGAAAATGTCTGGTTGTAGAAACCGCTCTTCGAAGAGAAAACTCACATCATTTTCATTGAGACTCGGCTTCCGTGTTGTCACAATCCTGTCGTACAGCTTCTCGCTCTCTTGAACGTCCGGATCGGTACTGAAAATCACAAGTTAACACTAAAATGTTTTGTTTTCTCTGATTACCTTGTAATTGGTCCGTAGATTGTCTGATCCGGGTTTATATTCTCTATGTCGTCGTGCAGTGACTGGTAGATGTCATCGTCGTCGACGAAATCCCGAGAGCTCGACGTTCCTTGCATATTCCGGTCGATCTCCGGGAACGGGCTGGAAAATTGAACGTTTTCATTAGTATTTGGAAATTCATGGGACTAGGTTTGGCGATGCATCGAATGATACGTTTTGGCTCGCTGCAGCGACTAATAAGGCGTTCCGACATGTGGCTTTTGGAATTTTTTCTACTCGGAGTTAGTGAAAATGAACCAGCTGACCATGAACGTTCTTCTTGGTGTTTTGAGCATTCTAGTAATCGTAAAGCTAGTAGTTTTGCAACTTTTCAAATTTTCACGACGAAAAAACTACGCAACCAGATTTCTTGTTTCTAGGACACATTGACACCGTGACAACGTGCAGCTAGATGTCCCTGGATAGAGAATAGACAAATCTCCAATTTATAAACATTTTTGCTTGACGGTTCCCAATTTTTTCACGAAATTAGCATAAATACTCACTCGACTCCCTTTGCGATGGACTGCGGCGAGTTGGACAGGATCGACAACGTCTTCAAAATCTTCTGGAAGCCAGTCATGTGGAACAGGTCGCCAGCTGCGAAGAGATCGCTTTCCGACATGTTGAACTGAGTTCGGCACACATCCACAAAGTAGTCGATGTTGTTGAAGCAGGTGAACTGAAAAGTTACAGTTGTGGGGTAGTTGTCGTTTTTTTAGAGTTCTGATTACCTGGGACTGCTGCTGGGACTTGATGATCTTGTTCTGGTCGACAGAGTTGGGGATCAGGGTATTGGCAAGACGGCAAAGAAGCACACCATCTCTGAAAGCAGAACAATTTGGTTTTGGGTTTCAAAAAATGAGATACTCACCTGAGAACCGCCGCGAATTCTGTCATCGTACCATTCTTGTCTGTTAGCAGGTTGAGGTCGCGTAACCATCGGGCGCACCCAATCCAGAGCTCACAACCGGAGCTCATGGGTACCTGAAAAACATAAACAATTAGTTGGGTTCGTGTCTTTCGCAATTTTTTCTAGCGAATTCTCAGACACAAGTTCTCATGTTTCGGTACCAAAGCAAAGCAGCGCTGTGTATTATTCTCGGCCCATTTTTGTTCGTTCGCAAAGTGTAAACATTACTTTATAGACGAGTCTGACATAGAGAACCATGGGGGGACGGGAGGGGAAAAGGAGAGTATATCGTCCGGAGCGAGTGACTCAGATTGGAATATGATGTCTTGGACAAACTCGGCTTGTCATAGTGTAAAGGTCATCTCAATTGGCTGACCATGAATGGATGAAGGTGCCTAGTTTATCGTTCAATATAGGTCAGTCCGCCAGTCACAACTAACAGCTGGTTGGTTGACTGGGCTTCACTGAATTGAATAAGATGGGCGTTATGGGATGGGGTGTGGACTCGGGCAGGGGGGAAGTGAAAAGAGAAGGAAAAACGTCGTAGGATGAGGTGGTGGCAGCGGGTGGAGAGAAATTGCGCGGAAAGAATGGATGAAAAGTGACGATAAATCAAGAGCGCTAATGGCGACAGAGGAGCAAGTTGATTGGGCTCTGAACAACCGGAAGAGCTGTTTTGCTACATTTTCTAGTGTTTCTAGGCTCATTTTCTCAGTTACTGAATCGCAAATTACCTTTTTCTCGAGCAATGGTGCATACATGCTATCTTTTCTCCTGGTAGGGTTCAAAAGTGCCAACCGACCGGATAACATCAGAAGTAGGGAGCGACTCGGGAAGCGGAATAGACTGTGCGCACTTTTATCGACCAACTAATTGCCGGGGGACCATTGAATGTGGAAAGATTTGGAGAGCGGATAATGAGTGAGAGAACACGGGTGGAGTGAGAGACGCAGAAGATTAAAGGGAGACCAATACAAGGAGGTGCGTCGCAATGTCATAGCGGTATAACACACGCTGCCGCTCGCCACCCTCACAATGTCGCACCGGTCGGAGGTATCGTCTCTGCAGTGATCGTAGTGTCTCGTTGACACGCACATAGAGACCTATGTGCCCTCTCGGCACTACTTAACCATGCCCCGGTATAGCGAGAACAGGAAAACAGATTGGAGGAGAAGTTTGCACAATGCCTTGGTGCGGAGCTCTGCGAACTAGTTCGCGGCTCGCACTTTCCCACCTTCTATGGAGTGTTAAGGGCGTCTCAGAGGGTCTTTGATTCAGGGGGGAACCGTATTTGTTTTCTGCACCTCTTGCTTCAGTCTTTAGTTTGTGATTGAAATTCGGAGGTTGTCTGGTCTGATGGAGAGCAGGTTGATACGGAAGACATTCGGAATTTGTTCAGTGGTTTGTTGGCCAAACTTCGATAGGTTCACGTGAAAAACAGAAGGGGACTATCAACCGGAGAAAGTCTAGTTATACACGGAATCAGAAGAAGCCTACTGGAACTGATATGAGCTAATATGCGGAAGAATTTCAGATGTATTCCAGTTGATTCCACACACCTTTCCGTCACCATTCGCTCGTTTTCCCCAGTACCTCTCTTCGCAGCTCTATTGCATTTAGGTCGTTACCACATACAACCCCACGCACACCTTGCGTGCTGAGCTTGCGCGTCAAATCGGGTGTGTGTGTACTTTTAACAATGATTAAAATGTTGCTGGATTAAAATCTTGTTTTCCCAATCGCTCTCGTTCATTTTCCTAGATTTTCTTATCAAAATAACTTGAAGTTTCGTTCCTAATCATAAATACTTCGAAAAATTTCCATTTTATCCGTTGCTAATCACTTTGTCCCCGGCTTTTGTTTCCTGCGAACAGTTATTCACGGGTTTACTTCAGGTCATAATCCGAAAACCATGGCAGCAGCGTTTTTCTCATCGACGCTTCAAAATACTCCGGATAATTCCGACGATGAAGAGGATTTAGATGGGCCGGTATTCGGTCCGGAACTTCCGGCTTTGTTCAAGATCTACGAACAACCAGAAGAAATACAAATCAGCAAGATAGAACAAGCGAACATTGCAGAAGTGTAAGCCTTTCCGTGGTCTAACTGAGATAAAAGATTTTTTTTACAGTTTCTCTTTGTATTGTGATTCTGATGAGGGAAAGCGCTTGGTTATGAAATCGGCAATCCCAAAATACTGCTGCATGCGTATCCACATCAACCCAAAGAGCGCCCAAATTCAAATCGGAGGCTTCATAAACCAGTTGATGACCTTCGAGTACAAACTAGCAGATGCGACGAGAGCAGAAGACGAGGAGGATCTGATTGAGACAAATTTCGATGGGGTTCAACTTAAGATGTCGTAAGGGTAACTGGAGGAAGTTCATTGAAACACAATCAATTTCAGTATCATTCGAGAATCGGTATACGCTGTTCGCACTGCTAACGTCAAGGAGGATTTCATGATGCTGGTAGAAGCTTTCCGCACCATTCTCAACGCCGAGCTCATCTCCTTGAAGTACAACTTCGATCTCGAAAACGACTGGGATGAGAGAGTGAAATCATACGGGGAAATGAAGTTCTCGATGGAGAACCTCGATTTCCTCCTGGACTTCTTCGTGGGAAAACTTCCTCTGTCGATCGACCAGTTCAATAGCGCCCAGACGATTGGCCTGGTCTTCAGAAGCGTCAATGGAAAGCACGAAAACCTCAACACCTCCATCAGTGACGTCATCCAGTGCGTCGAGAACATTCTGCGAAACGATGTATGGGAAGACTCCACAAACATGTTCGCCTTTAAGAACGGACTGTTGAAGGACAACGAAGACAAGCTTTTTTGTGCTGTGCGAAAGTACAATGAACCGTCTGGCTCGTCGGAGTAAGAGTTTTAGAAAAAAACTTTTTCAGAAATCGCATTTCCTTCAGAGTTGTTCTCGAGAGAAATATCTGGGAAAGAGAAGAGAAAATCGTCAACTTCGATGGAGACACTGCTCTCATTTCGATCAGTCCTTCCCGCACCGACTCGGGAATCGACATCGTCAATATTCGCATGTGGAAGAGTGGCCAACGCCGAGAAGTAGATATGGACTCCGAAGACATGAACTTCGAAGACTTGGGTTTGGACTTGGACTACGACGAGGACAATGACTAGAATGTTGCACACAAGTGTAGGATTTTCAAATCTCTTCTCATGGTGTTTACGGTTCACTCAACGTGTAATGTGCACGGAAGTCCAGTATTGTCTTTGATTCGGTTGTATGAATGAACTCTGCTCTTTTATCAAATTGTTTTTCATATGATAAAGCGCGAATGCACTGATAGAGAGGGAACCGGCTAGGAACAACGACCGGGAAAACTCTCTCCTAGTCAGTAGTTTCAGAGAATTTTTAGATCCATTTTAGATGTCCCATCACTTTTCCCCATCTCCTCTAAAACTTAGTTCATCTCGCCAAGTGTATCTCTTCCTAACTCTCACACTTTCAGTGGTTTGTTGGCCGAATTTCTATGGTTAACGTGAAAAACCGAAAGAAAGATACCAACCGGAGAAAAGTCTAATTATACACGGAATCAGAAGAAGCCTACTGGAACTAATATGAGCTAATCACAAAAATGCTAGCGGAAGAGCTTCAGATCTATTCCAGTTGATTCCACACACCTTTCCGTCATCATTCGCTCGTTTTCCCCCGTACCTCTCCTCGCAGCTCTATTGCAATTAGGTCGTTACCACATACAACCCCATGCACACCTTGCGTGCTGAGCTTGCGCGTCAAATCGGGTGTGTGTGTACTTTTAACAATGATTAAAATGTTGTTGGACTAAAATCTTGTTTTTCCTATCGCTTTCGTTCATTTTCTTAGATTTGTTTATCGAAACAACTTGAAATTTTGATCCGAATCATAAAAACTTTGAAATTTTCTCATTTTATTCGTTGCCAATCACTTTTTCCCCGGTTTTCTTATTTGCGAACAGTTATTCACGGGTTTACTTCAGGTCATAATCCGAAAACCATGGCAGCAGCGTTTTTCTCATCGACGCTTCAAAATACTCCGGATAATTCCGACGATGAAGACGATTTAGATGGGCCGGTGTTCGGTCCGAAACTTCCGGCTTTGTTCAAAATTTTCGATCAACCAGAAGAAGTACAAATCAACATGGTAGAGAAAGCGGACATCGATGAAGTGTAAATCTATTCATGGTTGCGAATAACAACAGTTTTTTTCACAGCTTCCAATTGTATTGTGATTCTGAGGAAGGAAAACGCTTGGTTTTGAAAACGAAAATGCCAGAAAATTGCGACATGCGCGTCCAGATCAATCCAAAGCATGCTCAAATTCAACTCGTAGGCTTCATTGACCAGCAAATAAACTTCGTGTACAAACTGGCGGATGCACCGGGAGCAAAAAAGCAGGAGGCACTGATTGAGCGAAATTTCGATGGGGTTCAACTCAGAATGTCGTAAGGGTAACTGGAGGAAGTTCATTGAAACAAAGTTAACTTCAGTGAGATTCGGCCCTCGGTGTATGCTGTTCACACTGCAAACGTCAAGGAGGACTTCATGATGCTGGTAGAAGCGTTTCGAAAGATTATCATTGCCGAGCACATCTCCTTGAAGTACAATTTCGATGTCGGCAACGACTGGAATGAGAGAATCAGATCGAACGGGGAAATGGAGTTCTCTATGGAGAACCTCGATTTCCTCCTGGACTTCTTTGTGGGAAACCTTCCTCGATCGATGGACCAGTTCAATAGCGCCCAGACGGTTGGCCTGGCCTTCAGAAGCGTCGATGGAAAGCACGAAAACCTCACCACCTCCATCAGTGACGTCATCCAGTGCGTCGAGAACATTCTGCGCAACGATGTCTGGGAAGAGTCCGTCAACACGTTTCTCTTCAGGAACGGACTGTTGACGAACAACGAAGACAAGCTTTTCCAAGCTGTGCAGAAGTACAATGAACCATCTGGCTCGTCGCAGTAAGTTTGAGAAGGAAGTCTTCTCAGAAATCGTGTTTTCTTCAGAGTTATCATCGCAGATGGAACAGGTCCTTACAGAAGAATCGAGCAAATCGTCAACTTTGCTGGAGACACTGCGCTCATTTCGATCAGTCCTTCCCGCGCCGACGCGGGAGTCGAATTTGTCTGCATTACCATGGAGAAGGCTGGTGACGACGTAGACGATGAACCCATGGACATGGACTACGACAGCGACGACGAGGAGGAAGACGAAGATTGAGATGTTGCACTCAACTGTAGGATTTTCAAATTTCTTCTCATTGTGTTTACGGTTGATTGAACTGATGTGTAATGTGCACGGAAGTTCAGTATTCTCTTTGATTCGGTTGTACGAATACATTCTTCTCTTTAATCAGATTGTTTCTCATGTGATAAAGCATCAATGCACTAATTTCTCGACCGTAACGCAGCTACAATGCGTGTGACTTATACGGGTTTACTACTACTGTAAACTTTGGGGGTCAACATTATTCTGACCGAAACCCGAAAGAAAAGCATGGAGACAACAAGAGGAAACAGAAGCCGTTGAGAACGAAAACCAGAGAAATGCTTCCCAGGACAGTAGTTCCAGAGAAGTTTCAGATCCGTTTCAGATGTTCATTCACTTCTCTCCAGTTTCTTTCAGATTCAGTGCATCTCTCCAAGTGTTTCTTTTCCAAACTACACGCTTCACCGTCCCCCGTTCCCGTTCCCTCATATAAACAGTTTGCGCGTCGAGTCTGGCGTGTGCACTTTTAGAATTGCGTACTTTTGATGAAGTGTTCGAAGCTTGCATCTTTTATCATCATTCCAGCACAATATCAGTTTTCTTCCGGCATTTCCTGTTATTTTAAATGGCTCAAATAGAAATTCGTTTTTCAGGGTAAAAATGATGAACTCCGATTTTAAATGGGATGCTCTACACGTCGTCGATCGTGCCGAAAAAAGCACACTGAGTAGACCGTTTCCGTCTCTGCTTGGAATATTCAACCAGACGGAGGACATTCAGAGAGCTATGCTGAAGAGAGCGAGTATCGGAGAAGTGTGAGTGGATTCTTAGCTTTATCGAAATATTCATGGATTGAACAGATTCCACTTCTACTGTCACTCGGAGGAAGGAAAGCGTTTGGTTCTGAGAGAGCCGCTGCCACAGAATTGCAAACTGTGTGTTTCGGTCAACCCTGAGCAACTCTTGCTTCAAGTGTTCGTCTTTGAGACCCTTCGGGAGGGTCTAACTTTCAAACACGAACTGCCTGGACCAGGAGTCGAAAACACAGAGTTCCCGATGGAGAGACAATTCGACGACGTCAAACTTCAGATGTGGTAGGGAAAGGTGCAGGAAGGCACTTGCTGAATATCATTGAATTCCAGTAGAAAAGACATCGCGTACTACTCGTCGTTCTACTACATCCGCAGCGCCAACATGAGAGAGGACTTCGGAAAGCTGATCGACACGTTCCAGAAGATTTTTGGCAAAGACAACAGCAATGTAACAATCGGGTACCACTTTGAAGAGACGGTCGTTACCGAAACTGTCCAGACTGAAGGAAGTATGCCAGTGACACCGGATAATCTCAACTACTTGTTGGACTATTGCATGGGGTATATTCCCCAAACACACATTCTCCTGAATGATGAACAATCTACGGGACTTGCTTTGAGAAGCGAGAAATTCGAGCAGAAGAACAGCCTCGCAAGCGTTGACAGTGTCATCGGCTTCTTGGAGAACATTCTGCGACCGGCGGTTTGGAGAGACTTGGATATCGACCTTTATCTCGATAAGGACCTTCTGGAAGGCAAGGAAGAGACGTTTTTCCGAGCTCTGGACAAGTTCCACGTGCCGAACCGGTAAGAATAACAAGCGATTTCTAGTCATACACAAATACTTCCAGCGTGTTCTCAAACGAGAATCCCGAGAGAGTCAAGAAAATTTCCAATTTCTTTGGAAGCATCGCGACGATTACTATCCATCGTCAATCGGATTTCATGGATCTGCTCGAGGAACCCTTGGAAGAAGATGAAATACATGGAGACCTTCTCATCGTTTGTATGCGCAACGACGGTGTCGATAGAGACGAATAATAGGGACACGGGTTATTCTAAACTTTTCGCATCTTTTTGCATTTTTGCTTTTTTGTCACTTAATTCCAGTGATTCATTCCGGGGTAAATGATGTTCAGGTAGGTCCATATTTTGTGAATAAAATTCTGGTGTAAAACTGGATTCTTCCGTTCAAAGACCATTTCAGGAGTTTAGGGAATCCAGATTCATTTCTCAAATGCCGAGCTCCGAAATATCATCCCAGTGCTCCCTCCAATTATCACTCATCATGAGATATCCCTTGCGATGTCTCATGTGATAACTCCAAAACGGCTTACTCTGATTATGTGCAGCCTACTATACGAAATATATTTTTTCGTGGACATGCGATATCACTTGTACAATTCATTTCCATTTATGTTTCTTTGAATGTGTTGCTCGAAAGTATATATCCCGATTAGCTTGACACGATTGTCACAAGTTTACACGCAATCCTGAGAAAACATCTAGACGTTTCTGAGAATTGGGTTTCGGAGCCGAAGCCCGTCTCACTCGGAGCTTTAGTGTTAGCGGGTCTGAATGTGAGTAGACCATGTTTTGCGCTTTCTCATTCGTCCTGAGCAAAGCATCTCTCGCACTTTGATATCATCCGCTGTCTAGCACCTCCTGATACGGCCGCCTACCCTAATTGATGTGTACTTTCTGTCACCTAGCAACTGCACTAAAAACAAAGTTCCCACTAACATCATTTTATGTTTCTTCCCCGCCCTTTTTACATTTCACGACTCCAGCCTTAACATAATCTTGAGAGACATTTCAGCGATATGGAGGACCCTGTTCCTGATTGTAACTTCATGATCGGTCTAGTTGAATCGCTCCCTCCTGAGAAAAGAGGATTGTTTCTCCAAGAAATTTGGCTGAAGGATCTGTGAGTTATCATTGTTCCGAGGCGACCATGATCAAATGTTCAGATTCCACTACTTCCTCTACTCCAAACGGCTCAAATATCATATTTTGAGCCACAGACTGCCAAAGGACAGTGTGAAAATCTCGATTCTCTTCGATTCGGAACAATGCGTACTTCTCGCTCAAGGACCAAAAACCTACTTCTTTCTCCGCTTCGCTCACCTCAAAAAGAAGGAGATCACCGAGAACGAATGGAAGATCAGACTCATTCACACGGTTCTCTGCATGACAAGGTAAAACAGTACGAATAATTAGAGAAGACCATCTTTGTTTTTTAGTCCAATAAAAGATACGGACGGCTACCACGTCCGAGTCAAGGAGGGAATGCTCGAAGAGGATTTCCTCGAGTTTTTGGGGATGTTCAAGGTTATATTCAACACCCAAAACGTATCCCTGGAGTACAAATTTCCCTCAATCGGAAAGCGGTCAGACCGAAATGCATTCGGTTCGATGGAGGCGTCCAGAATGAACGTTCTGATGATGTTGGACTACTTCCTCAAGAAGCCGCCTACGCAATTCCGCCGACACAACAACCCAGTCTTCGTCAGATTTGTGGAGCATTCGAAGTACTGCTTCTACACCAACTTCCTCGCCACGGGCACCGAAATCCGGCGCTTCTTGTATAATTACATCAAGATCGGCAGCTCCATAAATAAGGTCATCGGTCTGGGCGTCTCCACTAAAAACGCCGAGATTCGTACTCTTTCCTACATTCTCGAAGTGTTTCCCGATGCGATGTGAGTCATATAAAAGGCAACTTGATCCCAACTTTCTGTCATTCTTCAGATTGTCAGCAGAGTGGAAGGAAGACATGTTCATGCGAACATATAAACGAAAAGATGGCGTCACAGTGAAGTTTGGGCACCTGGACATTCCCGTTGACAAAGACGGAAAGCCACTGAGCGACCAGGCGTTCTTCTACGTGTTCGTCGGCTACGTGGAGAATCTCAACGACATGGTAGACTCCCTGGTCAAAAAGAAGCTCCGTGAAGTATGGGCAGAGTCATCTAACAAATATATGTGATTTGTCCTAAACTTTGCTGAATAAATCATTGTCCGAATTGACACAAATGTTCTAACTTATAGAAAGTCAGCCCTGGCATGACCACCGGCTCTCCGATAAAACTTTTCTTGGAGTTTTCGGCCGGGTTTTGAACCCCAGGTAAAGCATGCGAAATTCCGGCGGCCTTTGGTCTTTCCTACACAGACAGTCAATACTATGAAAATCGAAATGTGTAGCCAGATGGTTTTTAGGTTGTTGTATAATTATTCTCATCAAATTCCAAAGTTTCAAGCACTCTCCCTCAGCGCCATCTGGCCCCATTGCGAAACAAAAATTTGCTCGTAACGTTCGGTGTTCGATACGTAGAGTTGCGGGAGTGTTCGCACTTTGGGCTGAACGTGACTAACATTCGTTGTTTAAGCAGTCTTGAGGTGAATTGACCTCTTTTTTCCTTGTTTTTCATGGCTTTTTTGATTCCTAGTTTCAAATACATTCTGTTTGATGTCTCCCCTTCTTGCCTTATGCGTCTTATCACAACAAAATGCCATTTTCTACCTTCAGATCCTAAAAATGGGATCTCCGACGACTCTGGGTCAACTTTCCGTCTCCGAAACTGCTGAAAATTTCCAAAAAATGATGCTTCAAGAATTCAATTTCCGTGACATGTGAGTTTCTCCAAAAAAAACTAGTAACCAGCAAAATATATCCCCAGATTCTTCTTCTACTGTGCTTCGGAGGAAAACAAACGTCTGGTTCTACGTGAAGGCTTTCCATTGGACTACGTTTCGATTATGCTCTTCAATAACGATTGTCAAACAGAATTCTTCGTCTACAGAGGTGCCAACTGCTTCCAAGTGGAAATTTTTCCAGCGCGGTACATTATCGACAGTAATGTGGTTAGCGAGATGCTCACTATTGAAGGAACCGAACACAACATCACGTATTGACTCTCCGAGTTCTTCGAAGTTCTTAGTCTCTTTTCAGTCGCGTTGGAAAAGGAATCGAAGTGAGGACGGCAGCTCGGTTTGAGACCATCCGGTTCTTCACGGATCTCTTCAAAATGATGTTCCATGCAAGCTTCATTCACGTTTCGAGCGACATGCAGATCCCGGCGGAGCATCCCGGACGTGGCTACAATCTTCGGTACGCTCATCCGTACATTGAGTCCACGTTCGCTTTCGAGTGCGAGGAACGGAGAATGATCCCAGCCACACTCAAAATGTTGGATGAGTTCGACGCTGCTGACAGAAGCCCCATCTCGATGATCCTCCACAAAAGTGTCACCATGCAGTTCATCCTCATGGATTCCACCGAGAAGGATATCAATCTCGTCATCAAATGGTATTTAAAAACCGATGGTCTGAACGTTGAGAAGATCATCATCGAGTTGAACCAAGACCCACCAAACCCAAAGGCTTTGGACAAAGACGAGGTCCTCAAAGATATTCCGACTCGCCCAGGATCCAAGAAGATGCCAAGCGCTTCAGAGTGAGTCCCAAATCATAGACATCGTAAAGAACAATTTTCAGTTTCTACAACGAAAAAACCAAGTACGAGGATGGATTCGACATCCAAAAGTTCGACGACGCCGTGATTACAGTCACCTTCCACAAGAACGACGAGGAAGTGCGTCTGACAATTTGGAACACCTCCCAGCCGAACTACGTCGAACCAGTCGCAACTGAGCCGGAGGGATATGTCAATCCGATCTTCGAAGAGGAAGTCGACAATGAGCCAAACGAAAAGGAGGGTGTGAAGGAAGACGATAAGAAGGACGATAAGGAGGACGAAAAGAAAGACGATGAGCCGGACCATGAGGAGGGCTATGAGGAGCCGGTCAATTTCAGCGACAATATTCCGTTTTTAGGAAATACGTCTTCCTAATTTCAGTGCATGTTGCAACTCTTGGAGTGATCTTGGTTGGGTGTTTTCTAATTTTTCAAATAATCATATTGTATTTTTGTGACTACTAGGTTTTCTAATTTTCTAATTTTCTAATTCTTTTTCTAATTTTCTGATTCGCTGTACACGGTGCAAATTTGTAATCTTGATTCGGTTCTCTTGGTATTTTTCAAAACGGTTCAATTCTTGTGAATACAATTTTAAAGAGATTTTGCAGTGGTTTTTGCATGTAAAAGAGTCAAAACTCATGGCAGTGCTGCGGATAATGTCCATGATGGCTATTCCTGCTCTCCCCCTCGCCGACCACACATTTGTCCACTCGACACGAGCTTGATGTCTGACTGTCCACTCGAGAAAAGCGCATTATCTACCACACACTGCGCCACCTTTCTTGGAAGGAGAACTTCGTGAGAAAATTACGAAATATGTAGAGATGCATGACAAAAGTTGCGAGAAATAGAGAAGAAAAAAACGGAAATTTGGCAAATAAAAATGGAAGAAATTAGTGAATAAGACACATTTTGGGTTGTTTACGTGAACGAACGGGCCCGGAAACTGGACGGATTACCCGGCGCCGTGTTTCACAGTTCATTAAACTTTTTGCAAGGATTTCAAAGAGTGAGTGACATAAAACGAGCGGTCAGACAGAGAAAGTGTTCGGGAAGTGAAGTGGGCAATGATATACGTTGTATCCTGGAGGGGTGAAATGGCGGGAAGTGGAGGAAGAGAGGAATGTTTGTTCAACGGATTTCTAATGATAAGTGATGATAATTCTGTGACCACAGGCCACAGGTTGTCGAGAATTCTTTGACTTTTTTCGCTTCCTATGGAATTTAATAAAACCCCCTCTCTGGAGCTTCGGGACTTCCGGAGATAAGGGAAAATCGCAAAAAATGCGTGGGAGAGAACAGGGAATAAAAAATTTGGCGCGGATGTAATATGATGAAATGAAAACTTGAGTACCAAAAAAGGAAGAGAAAGAAATGAGAATTGGTAGAAGAGGAAGAGATGGAAATAAATTTTTCAAAGGTATCGATAAAATTCTGACTTGATGTTGGCTTGATATCAAAAGTTCTTCGGTTTTCAGGTGTAAACAAGGTTATGGTTCTGGTGACGGGGAAAAAGAAAAATGATAAGGAGAGAGAGAGAGAGAGAAATGTATGGGAAATGCGTAAGGACTTGTTGAACTTGAGTTGACAGTGAAAAAAAAAGAAAAAAAAGATTTTTTTCAAAAAAAGTTAAAGAGACCACAATAGTTTCAAAAAAGGCAAAAACAGCTACCGCCACTCGAAAATATCTCGATGGAAATCAATTATGTTCGGGGCATCTCTATCTACACGCCTGTCCTGTCCTTCTCCTCCTCTCGCCGCTCCTTCCACTCCCCAATTTCTCTCTCACCCACGATCGGGCCGGGCGCGATCAGCTTGCCGCGCCGAGATTGAGATCTATCGATTTCGATGTGATTGCAAGAGGAATTCGAAGAAATAGAATAAGTACCCGAAATGGTCTCGGAATGGTAATCAGAAACGGAATCGGGAAATGAATATGACCGGAATACGGGAAATGAAAATAAGGACACTTTTAACAGGGTCAGAATGGGTTTTGTGAGGATTTGAAGGTCTCGACAAAGTCTGGCCATAAAACGAACATCTACGTAGGCATATTCATGTTGATAAACATTTTGGCGCCTTTTTCTCAAGTCTTATACCCTGAGGCGGTCGAAAAAAGTGGAAAATCGAAATTTCACGGAACGAACGCGCAAGAAAATATTAGAGGTGTTGGGTACTGGGGCTGTTTGCAGAACAGGAAAGAAAGAGAAAAAACATAATAAAAAGAGAAGAAGAGATTGGGTTGCCGAATGAAACCAAGCCGAAAAAATGTTGCGGAGACCTCTTGTGTAACAAGAAGGGCAGGTTACGGTTGCCGGAAACACAAATTATGCGTCCTTATAGAGAGGAGATTTACTCGCCGCATATGGTATCCGCTTTTTTTTCTCACCTACCTACTCTCTACGCCTACAAGAAACACGATTCGGAAAGGGAAAGTGAGTAACGAAAAGGAATCGGCAACGGCAGCCAAAAAATGAGAAGGATGCGAGGGATGCGGTGGGTGTGGTGTGCTTAGGACCAGAAGCACTTTGGGCGAGAAGAGGGCAATCGGTTCGCGAGTAAAAGGACCAAAGCTTATGCCAGATGTGTGAAGAACCCCTCCTGGTGGGGCTTTTTCCAATACAAACATTGGGGTGTATATTGTGATCCCGACGGAAAGAATTATGGAATAATGGGTGTAAATCGAATGATTGAGAACTATAAACCTTTGAAATCATGAAAACATGCGGAAAAAGTCAACAAAAAGCGCTCAGGGATCGGAAAAATGCGTATTATGTGTTTTCGGAAGGCAATTGTATGTACATTGCACCCAATTGAAAAATTGAAAAAATTGGCAAATTTTGATGCATCAGGTTTTTGATTTTTCCATAATGAAAATGCATGCGAAATTCAGGGATTTTAGGCAAAATTGAGCACACGATGAAGCGGCTAATATATTCATGGATCAAACAAACAAAAGAGAGCGGTGAGGGCGAAAAACGATACAAATATGAGATTAGGTCAAGTGTATACCAAAAAGAGATGATGGATGAGAGGGCCCTCCTTGGGCCACCGAGTGCACCGTGCTTCTCCGCAACAGATTATACGCTCGCCTCAATAGATCATGACGACACTGAGCCTCGATTCATTCATCCATCCTATCATCATTTATCAGCCCAGGTCCTAGAAAACGGGTGGATCTGAGAGACGCAGCAAGTGTGAGCGGGCCCTATCACACAAAGGGCATTTATCATGGAGGGAGAAGGGTCCGGGGGAGTGTCTGGGCGTTTGGGAGTTCACAAGAGCTCCGGTGACGAAGCTTTCGAAACTCTGTGATAACATGAGTCATCTTTTGGTTGAAACTAAAAAATATAACTATCTGAGGGATCTTCACACTAGAGTTCCGGAAAAGTATCAAGTGAAGGATTGAGAGCGGAAAAGAGGAACCTTTGAATAAATTAGCATAGCTAATGACATCTCGCCGTCATTCGGTCCGAAATTTGAATATCCATATACTATCCTCGAGAATCTTTGAACATTAGGTCCTTAGTCCCTAGGAGAAAAGATTTTTGTCATGGTTTTTTGAGGTATGACGTGACCTGTCAAGACTAATCAAGTAGGATTGAAATTTAGAAAAAATTGTTCAGACATGACTATTTTCAGGTTTGGGACTGAACATGAAGTTGTTCGACATCATGTTTTCACAATATGCTATGTTGCGAAATCTTTGAAAACAAGGCTCAAGTTTCACAATATATATGCTCTCGCTTTTGCCCAAAGCTCACTTTTCACAAACTTTCAACATTTGGCGCCTTCCTGGTCATGCTCACTCTTAACTCGAACATTTTCCCCGTTTCACAATTTCTTCCACAGTACCCCGTCCACAGTACAAAACTCAAAACCCAATTCTTTTTCCGGTGCCTGCTCGCATGACATGACACATACCAGCTGAAAACCCTCTAATTCACCTGTTTTTCCCAGGTGAAATTGCTCATTTTCAGTATGCGTTTCTGATAACCAACAGTTTCTAAATGGCAACGTAACGGATCTTTCGGTCAAAGTACGCTAGCAGCGAAAACATGGAATTCTTGACATTTTTCTTTTTTTCTGGCTTACCTGGTTGTAATTGTGAGAAACTTTAATATTTTGAAATTTGACACAGGAGAACAGGAACATGAGTGAACAATGAAACGGGGAAGAAGAATAAGCGATTGATATGTTGGTACGAGTATCAATGCAGTACAAACAACAATAATGCAATAATACGACGCTACTAATTGTATGCCAAGCAAAGCAAGCCGCATTTCTTATCAATTTACAGCCGCCTTATTGCCTTAACATCGGCACCGATAACAGTACTGTCCATACTCGGAAAAAAATGTAGCCCACTGGAAACTGACCTGCAAAACGGCTGTAGAGCTCGAGAGCACGTCGACAAGGCTCCAGGAGAAGGGGAAATTGCCGGATGTGGTGGAGGATGCGGTGCTTCGACGAGGCATTTTCAAGGCGCGTTTTTGATTCAATTATCAGCCCATTCGACTAATTGAAATCTGTTGTCTCGATGTCTCCGGAGAGGATGGATTGTGGATTCTAAATTTGGGATTTGTATGATTCATTGAGCAGAATTCCGGAAGATCACAGAAAAGACACGAACTACACGAAAAAGACGAAAAAAGACGACGAAAAATTTGAAAATGCCGAGCTAGACAGTGCTCAGACACTTTTATGACATGGCTATACCATTTGGATAGCTTTTAGCATTTAGCATTAAGACCAGAAGCTACTCTAGAGAAAACGCCCACAAAAAGAAGGAGAAATGAAGGAAAAAAACGACGAAAAAGAAGAAAATTTCGATTAAGAATGACATTCAAGATTTCTCTGAAATCCCGCCCCTTTTCTTCTAGAGACTTATGAAAACGGACAGTTTTTGCACCTGCCTCTAGGCCAGCCCCTTTCCCCTAGAAGGAGGCGCCGGTGAACAAAAAGCAGCGAAACTATCGGTATGTACATGCAGGAGAAACGCAGATGGAAAGCATATGACGGAGAGACACTGATAAAAGCGAATTGACCTGAAGTTCTGTTGGTTTTTGTTTCCATTTTTGGAGTTGATGGGTTTTTCCGAAAAAGTTAGCGCTTTGTGACAACAACTCGATTATCAGAGAGTTTCAGAGAAAGTGGTTTTCTGTGGTTTGTTCTTTCGTGACTTCAATGCTCAGTTTTCAGGTGTCCTTACGTAGAACTATGCGTAATGCGCAGGTGGAAAAGGTTTTCTTAGTTTTTTAGACTATGACTCGAGCGAAACACTCGGATGAAAACACTAAAATATTTTGAGAGTCCGGAGACTAAAACCAATAAACCATTCGTCCATTTCGAATGTTTTCTTCTCCTTTGCTCATTCTTCGCATTCTTGACACAAAAAAGGGAGGAAGAAAGGGAAAACTCTCGGATACATATTTATATATATAGTACGATTATTTATGACACATAAATAGGAATGGGAGTAGAAGCAAACTAGTTGGAACGAGATGGGCACTGACAGTATCCTGCATCTGGTCCGATTGGTCCTTCCTTTCCGCACTTTCCTGGGGCTCCGTCCTTTCCGCGAGCTCCCTGTCTTCCGTTCTTTCCTGGATGTCCCTGGCGTCCCTGCTCTCCAGCATTTCCCTTGGCTCCGTCCTTTCCTGGCTCTCCTGGTGGTCCACGTGGTCCCTGTGGTCCTGGTCTTCCTGGGTTTCCTTGAGTGTACAGGGTTCCTGGGGCTCCGCTCTCTCCACGTTGTCCTGGTCTTCCTTGAAGTCCAGCTGGTCCGGTCTCTCCTGGCTCTCCGACTGGTCCTGGGGTTCCTGGCTCTCCAGTAGCTCCACGTTGTCCTGGACGTCCTCCGTTTCCTGGTGGTCCTGGTGGTCCCGCTTCTCCTCGTGGTCCACGTGGGCCAGCTGGGCACTTGATGCATCCACCGGGGATGTCATGGGTGACAAGAAGAGCAACTCCTGGAGCTCCGTCCTTTCCGTCCTCTCCGTCTGGTCCTGGAAGTCCAGCAAGTCCTGGCTCTCCCTTCTCTCCTGGAGCTCCAACTGGGCAAGCAGCAGCACGAGCCTCGCACTGGCAGCTGTCAGAGTTTCTCTTGTTACGGAGGTTGATTCCCATCATCTTTCTAACTTCACGTTGTCCAGATGGAGACTGTTGGCGGGCACCTCCATGAAGGACCATAATGTTTCCCCAGGTGACATCCGACACATCCTGAAACACATTAACATGAGATAAGATCCTAATGATCTTTGCAAACCTTGAAGTTCTCCATTCCTTGGGAGATGTCATCGCTCAACTTGTTGATATCATTAACGATAACAAGAACCGAGCAAAGGCAAGCGGTGATCACCACCACGCTTGTCGCGCAGGAAACAGTAAGAGCGAATGTCATCGTCCGAACAGAAGACGTTGTTGGACCTCATCAAAGCCTCCTTTTATAATGCGATACACATCTCATAAAAAGTTGTCCTGGGTATCAAGTATTCCGTGGCGGCGTAGGAACCTCCCTACCACAAAAAACTCTGCGCCGCATCTTTCCCTGATAAGAGATAATGATAGGAATGAGAAGATAATGAGAGAATGAAACTTTATGAATACGAAACTTGTAAGGCAAATGGTGAGAAGAGAACGTGACAAGAATGAAAGAAAGTCAGAAAAAGTTAAGGAATGACAAAAGAGAGTCATTATCACGGTAGGCGACTGGTACAAGTAGGAGGCAGATGATTGTGAAGACGGTTGCAGTGCAGAACAGACAGAGCAAAAGCCGGTCAACTACCGAAGCCAGCTGCTGCCACTGCCATTGGATTCTGGAGCGCTCGTCGAGAATCTGAAAACATCTTGGTTTGAGTGAGAACTGCGCGTAACAATTCTATCTGATCCATCTAGAGAAACAGGATTTTGTTTCTGTCACTCGCCAAATTGTCATTGCGAAATGTTCATTGCTTCACATGCGGGGGTATAGCTCAGTGGTAGAGCGCTCCCTTAGCATGGGAGAGGGCTGGGGTTCAATTCCCCATACCTCCAGAGATTTTTGTTGACGTGAACGCTTCCGCATCAGAAAACGCACACCAGACATGCCCTATTGTTATTCTCAGAATGTTTCAGACGCACCTCTTCTCGTATTTCATGTTGTTGTAAACTCCTGTACACCCTTTTTAATATCCTCCTGAAGCGCGTTTCGAACTCGGTTAACACCGAATTGGAAGTCGCCGAAATCCGTGGCATAATCTGAACTTTTGGTTTTTCATGAATGCCAAGGCCAGGAACTACTTACGCCATCACTGACGACTCTTCCCAGGAATGCGCTCTCACTGGCAAAGTCTTCTCTCATCGCCGACCCATTCATGGGTTTTGCATCACCCAGGACGCTAATAATAGATTCTGCGTAGATGTGCTGAAAGATTCTTGCTAGCAAATTACGCACCTAATTTGTCAGAGTCTGCACGTAAACAGCTGACTTACCATAAGTGGGTCCATACACTCGCATTCCTGATTGCCGCTTTCTTTGGACTTTGACCTCACATTCGACATGTTCTTCACCCTTTTTAGATCTCGAAGTATTGAACTCCGACGGATTGTTGATTTCTTGCTCTGAAATGTAAACCAAAAGCTTGAAAAACGAAACATCGAAGAGATCAAAGTTGAAATCAAAATCACCTGTGACGCTTTCAGAAGGGCTATGCTGTCAGGTTCTCTGATCGACATCCGCATAAAAGTCGCCAGATACCCCAGAATCCACTTCTGCATCCATGCAGGCACGTGCCTTCCCTGATTCGCTGCTCCGTTCCGGTGCATGTTGAGAGTGATCACGTTGACGCAAGTGGCGAGACAAACCATTAGCAGAGAGGACACGTAGTACATGCCTAGAAGAAAGTTGAGATGTTGGTTGGAAAACTGCTAGACGTACCGATTAAGGGAACTCCTTCAGACGTTGGAGGGATGGATTCTGTGATTGACTGAAGATAAACACCCATGGAGAGCAAAGTGGTGATGATCATGTTGATTTTCTCTCCAGTTTCCGGAGGCATCAGGAACCCAAGTACAGCCATTGAAGAAATAAGAACACAAGGAACTATGTGATTGAACACATAGAATAGAGGTCTTCTGTGCATGTGTATCCTTATCACTATGGTCGGCCAGTCACTGTTTGTGTCAGATGGGAACCGGACAACTTCCCTAACCGCTGTCATATCCACCAAGTCAAATTCACTGTTGTTCATGTAACTCGACAAATCTCCCTTATCAGTGTTTAATCCCAAGTTTATCTCGGTTATATCATGTGACCAAGAAGCAAATTTGAGCTCGCATTGCTAAAAAGAAGAAGATATTTGTTCGTCATGTCTGGAAATCTGACCTGATCGTCGAACGGGTAGTAACGGACCCTAATGGGACACGAACTGCGGAAGAGCGCGGAGAACAACCAAGTGACGTTTCCATCGCTTGTCACCATAACATCAGTTGACACGAGTGATGCGTAGTACTCACGAATGGCGCTGAAACGAGTTGTCTTCAATTTTGGTATAGGAATCAGATTGATGACTTAGTTATGTTAGTTTCTGCACCTTTATTTGCATTTTTAAATCAACGGAATCTGGATTCAACCCTGAAGTTTTCTAAGAAACGAGCTCCCGCTTTTTCACCCTGGAAAACAAGAACATAGATCGGCGAACTTGTTCTTGTTCTTTAGGACACTACGAAGATGTTCTTGAAGCTAATTACACCTAAACGCTTTGAACTAGCGCAGGATGATGTGAGAATCTGAGATAAACACGTTTTCTGTTGCCCTTCCTGCTTCCTGCCCCCATCGTAGATCAAGTTCGTCAGGTTGATCCTCTTATCACTTATCACCTTGTCACTTCCCTCCCAACCACCTCTCACATGCGGGGGTATAGCTCAGTGGTAGAGCGCTCCCTTAGCATGGGAGAGGGCTGGGGTTCAATTCCCCATACCTCCAGAAACATTTTGCGCCACCCCATCTTTCGACCCCCTTCACTTGTCACATCTGATCATTCAATTTGCAACACACTTTCAAGTGACGCGTCAAGAAATTTGCATTTTAGAAGGAATTTGTGTGAAACAAGTTTTGGAACTTGAATTCAAACTACAAGTCGATCAGGAGAGAAAAAATGCAAGTCAAAAGAATGACCCCCTGACTTTTAGCTTATGGCGTATGACTCGGATGTTTTTGAGTTGATGAACTTTATCTTGCAAGTATTCTGCCCGAGTAGTCTATTCATCAACTTTCATCTTTTCCAGGACTTCTACCATGACGAGTTTACTAGCATAGATCATCATCGTGTCTGGTGCTTTTATTCTCTCAATCCACCCACTCTTTTCCTTCACTTTGTTATGATTTGGTCCACGTTGTACTCTGATTTGTGCGGCGGCAAATATATGCAAAACCAATGTACTTTTTTGGATGCATCTTTGGAATTGGGTTAACATCTAATCTAACACAAGTTTTTTTCTTTGGAATCGTGTGGAATTCTGGGAAACCCTTGAGCAATTCGAACTTTGGAATAAGGTCTGAAGGTCTCTTGGAGAGAACGCCTCAGGGCTCGTTTTTGAGCAAACTGATACTAATTTGCATGCACATCAACACGAAAATTGTTGGACCGAGAGCGCGAGACTTAGGGGCAGAAAACAGAAGGAAAGGAGTGAAAGGAGAGCATATTTACTTATTTCCCTCGTTTCACCCCCAACTTTTTCTCCTTTTTGGTCCACCAGCAGCTAAATTGAAATATTTATCTCTGGGATCTCCAGAACGTAACGTAACTCTGGAAGCATAGGGGGGATGAGCTGATATGTGAGCGGACAAGTTTTGTTTGTCGCTGCGGCCTAAAAACATCGGTTCAGCAGATGCTTCAACCCCTTAACGCGACGACCGTTCACATGCCGAAAAACAAGTCATTATTTTGTTTTCATTTGGAATGGAAAGGAGGTGAAAGCCCAGCTGCCGAAAGCCGTGCAGAGCCACAGGATTACTCAACAGTATTCGAGACTTGTCGATTTGCCCCGAGGTGCTAGATGGTCTTCAAATCCCAGACAACAAGATGATCAGATGAATTATTTGGAAGGGAAGGGGGAAGCTGAGAAAAAAGGAAAACCCCGGGAATCCCGGAAGATTTGCATTCTATTGATGATGAATGGAAAAGAAAAAATTACGAGTGCCTCTTAGTTAGTCTCGAAGTAAGGAAGCAAGAATGAAAGAGTGTACAAGTGGATCTATGGAAACTTCCAAAACTTACTTATTAATCAGTATGATGTCAGGCTTCCAGATTCTGTTATGTGGAATGTAAATCGCCTTGATCTCAGACCACAACGTCTCGTTCCATGATAACCGAGGGTCCATCCAGTTGATGTTGAGCCAACTCCTTGTGGTAAGAGCCTGGTTGCGTTCGTCCTGCAAGGAGATGGAATTGGAAGTTGGAAGTAAGGAATTAGACGTATTTTTCTATTTTGACAGTGGATGGGGGGATGTGTGGGAGAAGCAAGACACATGTCTAGGTCCTTGAGAGGTGGTACTTGTTACTCACCATCTCGACGATCTGGTTCAGAAGGAATCCGAATGTGACATTGGTGGGTTGGGAATGGTGGATGCACGGCCGAACGTCTTTCTCATACACAGAATGGTCAAGTAGAGATCGATACAAAGCTTCTTCGGTCCCATCGATTGCACCCTCTGCAAAAAAGGAGAAACTTTTTGGGGTGTGTGTTTATGGAAGCATTAGACGCCCTAATTCCTCCCCGGGGATCATAATGATGAACATGTTCCCTTTTTATCACGACCCAATCTTTCCCTCCCTTACCCCTTTCGTACAAAGTTTACTTGTCAGAGCCATCAAAAAGTTGTTTCTGTTTCTGTTCCTGTTCTCAAATCCAATTTACTAAATGACAACTTTTCCTCTTCTTCTTTGTTTTCTGAACTTCGCCCTGAGCATCTGCGGAGGAGACCCCGCCATAAAAAAGGGAAGGCAGAAAGCTAGTTAGGGTAATGCATTTTTTGGCCAGTAGTAGGGCACCACCTTTTTCTTATGTTTTTCTCGCTAGTAAATTTTTCCCCCATTCTTCTCCTTTTTTTGGTATGCATTTCACAAACTCTCCACCCGCCGCCACCGCGCTCGTCGCATTTCTGGTTGAGCTTTGAGAAGAGACATCAAAAGGATATCGAATCTATTCATGGCCCAAAAACAACACGAGTGGAAGGAAAACCGAAAGATTCGGGGTGCCAGCTACATATCAAATTGAATCTGACAGTTTGAGTAGGGGCTTGGAACAAGAACTTCTTAACATGTATAGCAGATTGGGAGGGTTGAAAGTTGAGATAGTTGAGATTGGAATTTGACAAATTCAAGGTTAATGGTCACTAACTTGTCCTTAAGGCTCTTTCCAGTTGACTCGCATCAAAATTCGGTGTTGGAACTACGGCGGAAACATGTTGTTCTAGTGGCTTCGATACGGTTCCTATCGCGGTTTCTTCTATGGGAAATTTGAACTTTCTGAAAGATTATCATAGTTCTCTCAAAAAGAAGAGTTATTCCTACGCTTCTGCAATCTCGAATTGCTCCTTTTTCTTCTCGGAATCGTTCATTTCTCCATCCGGTATCGAAAAGATGCCTGCGGAATTCTCCAGAACCGCACATGATACCAGTTTGATAATTAGAAGAAGGCGAATACAAAAAGTAGGACACGAATAACATATGACCATAAAGAATATGTTGGCCGAGTTGCGGACTGGAGCCAATTCGAGAAGTCACCGGAGGCGGGCAGTACGTGACGTGGAGTGCGAAGCGTCGAGAGCACAAAAAAAGAAGAAGAAAACGCCCGGGTGGGGAGGGCTCGACGAGCAAGTTTTGAACGGTGGCGCGTCTTGCCGAGTTGGAGGCGGGGCTTCAAGACACGACATCGTGAGAGACGGAACACGAGCAAAGGGTGGGGACGGCGGGGGATGAGCGAGTTTCATATTCTGTTTTTTGTCACAATTATTTGGAGAAAAGCAAATGAATGAGCGGAGAAGCCGAGAAGAAAGGGGGGAACAGATGGAGAAACAGAGCAGGAATGTATTCAGAAACGGACACTCTTTTCCATAATCTCTGATGCTCCGTCGGATGAAAACAATGCAATTTGATGATCACTCTAAAAACGATGAATTTCAAACATGAGGGAACAAATGGTAAGATGAATGGAACTTTTATTTCCAGGAATCATCCTTCTCGCCACTTATTCGGGAAGCAGCTACTTACTTACAGCTCCGTCAAAGTACAGAACAACACGAATTCGTGTGCAAGTAGGGATTGGTTGGAAGATAAATATATGCAGGAACTTCTTGTTCTTTGGAAGGGAGAACTTGAAATGACGTTGATTCCTGGAAGAAGTTACGAGAGTTCAGTTTTGGCGAAATCTCGGATAACAAGGATCATGTTATGAAGATTTTCGACTGGTTAGACCACAGAACAGTCATGGATTAAGATGCGGGTTTTCTGACGGAAGAACCGGAAACTGACTGGCGGAACCATTAAGGTATAGCAGAAACACTGAACAAGTACTCAAACTGTCTCTCTCTCGAACCTCTTACATTCATTCCAAATAACTCATTGCGTTCAAGTCTGGAACCAATTTCTGAAATAATGGTTCGACTTTTTGATTCTAACAAGATATCACTAGAAACACTGCAATTTCCAGAACGAAACACATCCATAACTGTTATGACAATTAGTTCCACAGATCAGTACTTGTGTAACAAATTACTCATCTCCGCGGATCTACACAAGCACGCTTTTGCCTCCCCACCTGTTGAGACATTTCGAGATGTTGTATACACTGCTCGGATAAATGTTTGTGTTGAGCAGGATCCTGTGCCAACCAACCCCACAGCCCCATCCTCTTATCACCCATTATTTCCGTCCTCCTTTGTTTGCCACCCAACCCCATTTTCTTCTTTCTTTCAACTGAAATCCTTTGTTTTCATGTTGGAAACATAATTGACCATTCAGAGATGAAGCAACTTGTCAGATGGATCCGGTCATTTTTCGCGTGGTAAGTGGAAAAAAAACAATCAAAAATATCATCCGTTTCATTCCTTTTCACTTGCCAGATGGTATCACTCGATTTCCCTTTCTTTCCCTCCATCCACTATCGATTAATCTGTTTGACCGGCCAACAACTATTGTCTCTCCTAAAATCTCATGTTATCTCACTCCCCAATTGGAAAACTTTCTGTTTGCCGTCAAGTCTCTCTAGTACGCTGCGCACTTTTTTCGACCTAACCTGTCTCATGAAATCACCTTTCTTTTCTTTTCCCAATTTTCACAGTTTACCGAAACGTTTTTTTACATGCCCTGAACCTCGGCACTATGACTCATTTACATTGCCACCAACACTAGAGGTGGCAATGTAAATGAGAGAGAGACTTTGACTTTAATCGTGGTTATTTCGTCGGCGGTTTCCTCTTTTTTTGCGCGGAAAAGCTGGTTGTTTCCTTCCCATTCCACCTCGACCGTCCACTTTCCTAAACACTTCTCGGGCCAACCGTTTTTTGATTGCTTTGCTGAGCAATTGGGCTGGGGAGGTGCTCATCGAACCTTTTTACAAAAGGCGGGAAAACTAATCTTTTGTGCGTAGGCGAGGCGGAGAGACTTGCAAATTGTGTTTGTATTTATGTATTTTGAACACTCCACAGTCTTCCGCAAACACAGCTGAGACAGCATTGACTGTAGGGTGGAATCACTTAGTTTTCGGGGTGGTAATGTGTTTTTCAATGTTTTTGCCTGATTATTTTGGCATTTTGACGCTGCCATAACATTTTCCCTACTAAAATTCTGAAACTTCCCAAACTCAAACTTCCGGACTTCCAAGCGAATCTTTGGTCTCGATTTTCTCACGGAAGCGTTTTTCTAGTCCCAGACAGGTAGTCTCATGTCTTATGACACCCCCTTTCATTTCTCACGCTTTTTTTCTGAATCCAGATCCTAAAAGTGCAGTATACCTTGTGCCCCCTGTAGTCGGTTGGTGTTTTGCTGACAATTCACATGTCAGTTTTCTCGGTGATTCTCCACAATGACTCAACTCTACCACCAAGAACAATAACTAAAATTGGAACTGAACTTTTCATTATCAGTTACTTTACTCAATCGTCATTTTGAACACCATTCTCCGCTTCTTTATCAGTAAAAAATCAAACAAAAAGCCTGACCTATGACTCATAGCCTCATTCCCGTACTAAAACTTGCCTGTGACGTAACCGTCTCATGCCATTGTACTCGTCCCGGGTCAACCCTTTGCCACTGTTTGCAATTTGCATTTTCTCCTCGTGTGTCTGCCTCCCAGCTTGTTGTACAGTCCGCCACGGCCTGATCTACTTTACGGTGGTCAATTGCATCGTTTTCCCTTCGTTTCTCAAGTACTTGATAGTGACAAGGGCACGTCCTTTTGCTTTATAGTCTGTGCACTTCTCACGCAAACTTTTATCATCCTATCTTCTCCTTAGCAGGTTACCAAAAGTTTAGCCTAATCTGAAGGAAAAGAGACCCAGAGAACGTTCTCGTTTGGGATGGCCTTGAGAAATGGCTAGTCTTCCATGAAAATCGACTTTTTCTCTTTTTCTTCTACGTAAACACTTTTTCCTTTCAGGTTGTACAATATGGTGTGCTGTTTTGGAAAGAAAGATGAACGGACCAAAACGATCGAGAAGGAGCTGCACAAGGAACGGAAGATTATGAGGAGACAAGTGAGTTTTTCAAAGATTCTTGGTGGTTTTTCACCTGGAGAAACCTGCAGATTAATGTATTGCTCCTGGGCTCTGGAGAATCTGGAAAGTCGACTTTTGTGAAGCAGATGCACATAATCCACGGAGCAGGCGAGTTCACAGCGGATGAAGTGCGATCTTATAGACAACAGATTTATCAGGTGAATCTTAGACATTTGAACTCTTGGACTGAAAAATAAAAGATTTCAGAATGCGATAAGTGCGATGCGAGTGTTACTGGATGCCAGAAACAAGTTAGGAATCGCGTGGGAAAATCCGAAACGACAAGTGGAAGTGGAGAAAGTTATGAGGTGATGCGCTTCCTGAACTTATAAAGCTAAACTTTCACGTTTCAGATTCACAGTAGCCGACCTTCTGAAAGGAATTGACTTCACAACATTTGTGGAAATTGCCCCGATCATCAGTGACTTCTGGAATGACGCCGCTATCCGGAAGACCTACGAGCAACGCAATCTCTTCCAAATTGTAAGATTTTTCTGAATATTTGCAGTATCAAGTTGAATTATTTTCAGAGTGACTCCTGCCAGTACTTCTTCGAACACATCTCCCGAATTGCCATGCCCGACTTCTACCCCACGAACCGAGATATCTTATTCTGCCGAAAAGCGACACGTGGCATTTCTGAGCACATTTTTGAAATTAACAAGATTCCATTTAGGTAATCTGTCTGCTTTTTCATCAAATTTCATAACCCTTTTTCCAGATTCATCGACGTCGGCGGTCAACGATCGCAACGCCAAAAATGGTTCCAGTGTTTCACAGACATCACGAGTATCCTGTTCATGGTTGCCAGCAACGAATACGATCAGGTCAGCGACCATGATCGCACATGTTGACACACGTAATTTGATTTCAGGTGATTCTCGAAGACCGACGAACGAATCGTGTTGTCGAGTCGCGTTCTGTGTTTGAGACGATCGTGAACAACAGGGCGTTCTCTAATGTGTCAATCATTTTGTTTATGAACAAAAATGATTTACTGCAGGAGAAAGTTCCAAAGTCTGATATCAGACAGTATTTTACCGATTTCACGGGGGACCACACCTTGGTAAGGGAACCATCACATTCCTTTGGGAACCTGCCTGTTTTCCAGGTCCGTGACGTCCAATTCTTCCTTGTCGACAAGTTCGAAGCCTCCCGACGTGACCGTGCCCGTCCGTTCTTCTACCACTTCACAACTGCAGTAGACACGGAAAATATCCGAAGAGTCTTTCGAGATGTTCGAGAGAGTATTTTGGAGCAGAACTTGAAGACGTTGATGATGCAATAGAAGTGACATGTTACCCATTGTACCTACCCACTTTGCCATAACACATATTCAAACTATTGGAGTATAAGATATGTGATACTTGATGAAATTGATATCATTCTATTCAAATACACAACTTTTCGTCTTTTCCCCCACTTTTCCTGTTCAAGTAACGGTTGCTTTCCTTTCCCTTTCCCTTTCCCATTTTCAGTTATGAACATTGTGATTATTTCAGTTCCCCTTACTTCTTTCCATAATATTTGTCATTTTAGTGAATATTTATAGACTTAATAAAGTTCCTACCTGCCGTGACGATAGAAAACTTTCTGACATGAAGGAATGCGGAAAGGAAAACTTAGCAAATATATGTACAAATGGTTCGAGGGGAAAGTTGCATTTGTGTGCTGATCAGTAAAAAGAAGCACGTTACAAAAAACACACAACAATGACCAGAACAAACCTATACTGGAGTACTGGAAGGTTATACTGTACAAGGTACGGTAGGTGAACTTTTGACTTCCAGTTGCTGGTAGTTTGGTACTAAACGGATTGTGGGGCAATACGAAATCAACCTTTCAACTGTTCCTGGTACCGGTACAAGTGTGCTCATGACCCATTCCACTAATTAAGACCACTGTACCACCTCGCACTAAACTTCCTCCAACTAAGTTCCTCCGTTTTTTCTAAATGCTACAATCGTACTATGTTGTTCTTCTCCTCAGCGCATCGTCAAAAATTTGAGACTCTCGTTAGAGATTTGGTATGTTTTTGCTGTGACTCATGCCAAAAGAGGCGTGCTTTCATCCCAATTTCGGGCCGATGGAAAAGGACGACGTCGGACACAGGGAACATATTGGTAAGCACGGCGCTTGTATATAATAGTAGCCGCTGCAGCACAGAAACGGACACACCCCCGTTCAAACATTCCACTCGATCACACCGTCTTCGCCGATTTTACTGATACGGTTCGCTTGGCTGAAAATGCTCTCTTTTAGAGCTCTTGCTCTTCTATCACTATTTATTGCAAGTGCAAATGCAGTCTACGGCCCAGAGCTCAGGGTTCATGAAGGTGAGCTCAATTAATTCTTCATTCTAACAGTTCCAAATATTTTCTGTTTCCAGGTGAACTCGACATTCACACACTTGGAAAGTACCCTCATCAGTACATCACCCAGTACAGAATCGGAGAAGCCTATACCTTCGAGGTGTTCCTTGATGAGACTACCCAACACGACTACATGGTGAGACAGTGCTTTATGAATGAGCAACAAATCATCGGAGACTATGGGTAAGTAGTTGGAAAGCTTGAGATATCTAAATTTGGAATTCAGATGTGTGGAATGTGGCAACTGTGTCAGCAGATCCATCGAAACCGAATCCTACAACAAACCGGGAGCCATCAAACGGACAATGATCACTTTTGTCGCCCAGTCAACGGTACTAGTTCACTATCCTTTCTGTAACTTCAACTTCTATTTTCCAGGTCATCAAATTCAACTGTATCATTGAAAAACTCGAATGCTCTGGGTGTGCCGAGGTATGTCCGAATGACGTGTCAAACAATTAGAATTCATTTCCACCCTTTCTCGAAATATATTGAAATGGCGAGAAGAAACGTAGACGCCCAAATAATACAATTCGTTTCCGAACCATAGAATTTCGATGTAAAAAGCAGCCCAGGGGGACACGTCGAACACACTCTGACTAACGCCGACTTCTTCGGAAGAAAAAGAAGGGGGAGGCAATTGACAGCGAGGAAAAGACCGCCTTTTCAGCGCTCCTGCCAACGTCGCGATCAGATCGCATTGACTCACTACAACCGTCAGGAAGTTACCCTCATGTACCCACCGCAAGGATACCCAACTGGACCGGGTAAGTCAAACATGTCGTGATTCCGGTGTGACTTACTATGTGTGTGGCATGTACCTTAACTTCAGAGTGTTTCTTTTTTAACCCTTCTAAGCATGCAATTCAGGAGCATTCCCTATTCCTATCCCTCCTAACATCTATCCAACTCCTCCTTTTGGTGGGTATAACATGCCGCCTCATGCTCCTCCTGTGCCACCACCAGTGCCTCCGCCAGTTCCTCCACAAGGTGGTGCTGCTGCGTACGGTATGTACTTTCGGGGATTTTAACAGTGTGACTTTCTTCTTCTCTAACTTCTGGGATTCAGGGTCACTTTTCGGGTTCGCTGAAAACATGAAGATTCAGGTGGAGCCGCGGGAGTCTGGCCATGGTGGCTCTGGCTCCTGATCCTTCTCCTCCTTCTCCTCCTCCTCTGCTGTCTTCTTGCACTCTGTTTTGCCGCCTTCCTGAAGAGAAAGAAGAGCAAGAAAACGACAACGGCAGCGTAAGTCGTACAGTTCCGAACTAATATCAACAAAACAATAGGCAAAAACATGACGAATTCCTTTTTGATTTCCAAAGTCGTATCGTGTTGTATAGTTAGTTTCTGTTTCTACACCACTCCCGTCCAAACATAGCAGAAGCGTGAACAGAACAAATATAGGGAATAGGCATTGCAAAACATAACTATAGTACTACAACGAACTTTTCCTTCTTTTTTGTTGTATTACCGTCTTGAACGTCTGGTTTCAGAGTTGTGATGTCGGACAACAAAGATTGTGCAGTTGGAACTGATAGGGTCTCGGTGACCTGCGTGGGAACTGATACCAAAGACATTGTCAAGGTTCAACCGGCTCTGGTACTTGGCGCTGATGACCTTGAACGTCATCACCACCACCATCAGCAGCAATACCGAGGCGATTACGATCGGGAAGGATCTGTGATGGCTGGAGGATCATACTCCCTCAGAGAAGGCATGGTTCACGAGGGATACACTAGAACTCTACCGTAAGTCATCGGGCGCAGCTTATTCTATTCATTTCGTAACATCCAGAAGGGAATCGTACTCGACCACCGACCGGTATGCCAGCCGAGACCGATTCGAAAGACAGATGAGTCAGAGCCAGGACAATGGACGGTTCACAGACCGCTCCAGCTACCGCAACTTTGCCTACGAAAGAGACATGGGAAGAGTGGAACCATTGGACGGATACGATGAGGTCGAGACCAGGGAAAGGACCTATTGCTTGAGTGATGATGATCAGGAAGTTGTGGAGAAGAATATCACTAGAACTCATACCACTAGGTAAGTTACATAGCTATCGGCCTTTGATCTCATGGTTTGCTTCAGATACGTCACAGAAACTCGCGATTACGAGCATGACACCGAAGAGCGTCCGAGAGGCGACGAGTATCACCATGCCACCTACACCCACAGTCTCCCGGTCTAAATTTCATCCCTCCCAATCCCGTTTGTAGTTCCTTTTTGTTTCAAATATGATTTCTAAGTCAAACGATTTCTAATCCGATTTTCCGATTTCTTACCCCTACTTTGCCCCATGCCATCTTTCAGTTCTTGCTTTTCCATTTGCTTGTTTTCATGTTTGATTGTAATTGCTCTGCACACTCCCAAATGTCTTTCGAAAGTTACGGAATAAAGTTGAAAAAATTTGAGAAAAATGTGTTAATTTGAAAGTTAATTTGTTCCCCGAAAAAGTCAAAACATTTCTGGAGGTATGGGGAATTGAACCCCAGCCCTCTCCCATGCTAAGGGAGCGCTCTACCACTGAGCTATACCCCCGCACATTGTCCTATGGGGCGCCGCAAATGATACGACGACGGGGCGCCACTATTTCCACACTCGGAGGCTGGCGGGAAGCCTCTGTGTGTAAAGAGGGAGAAAGGAGGAAAGACGGCGAGCGAGGAGGACACACGCGGGGGAGCGAAAAAATAACTAGATTTGAAGGGTTGGCGACTACTTCATACTTTTTTAAAATAATTAGAATCAATGCTTATTTCTTATCAGTTGACTTCTTCTCCCACTCCTCCAAGCTCTTCTCGGCTTGCTCCAGAACCAAGGAAAACGATCGTTCGCGGAAGGTGGATGGAAGCATTAATTCCTGATAAACCAGTGATTTTCAGAAGCTTTTCTCACATCAGTTTACCTCTCTTTGAGTCATCGGCTTGTCGCATCCACGTGGATAGATGCTCATGCTGCACTGCGGCTTCTTTGTCACCTCCATATAGTACTGATCGGTTTTCTCGGGAGCCGAGAACTGTGCCATGTAGATCAGATAGTCCAGCTCTTTGTATTCCCCGTTCTCCTGTTTGATGTACTTTTTCTTTCTCATTAATTTCTGAAGTTTTAGTACTCCGAAAGCTGTAGCTAGGGGGAGAGAAATTCACCTGTTTTGGGTTGCTAACGTCAGAAGCAACACTTGACGTCGCCTCTTCTGAAGAGTCAGATGAGATTTCGTTTTGGTTGACAGGTGAGGTGGACGACATCTAAAATGCTATAGTCAGAGGAAAAAGACAAAATCAAGACACCCATACAGCGGAAATTATGATGAAACTGAAAAAAAGCGAAGAAAAATAAAACTCCCGCATACATTCCATGTTTTCCTCCTATTTCTTATACTCACCGAGACACAGTGACAGGAAATTAATTTGAGTGAAAAATCAGGGGACGTCAGCTTGAGAAGAAGATGAAGAAATGAACCAGTGCTGGGGAAAAACGAGCAAGAGAACGAGTTCTAGGAAGGGAATAATGCGAAAAGTCGTAAAACCCTGTCCTTTTCCAATTTCTTCTAGTGCATGTCATGTGGGGAGGAGAGAAAGCCAAAAAACCACAATTTCAAACGTCAACTGATGCCAAATTAGTTCATAAAAGATTCATGATGTTGACATAATTGTTTTAGTCTTGAGAAGCTGCCATAGGTCATGGGAAAACACGTCGAACGTGTGTTTTAAGTGCTCCGCGCCCCTCCCCTTTCCCCTTGGCGACGTCCTTGACAAGTTGTGAAATAATGCTTGCAACTTTTATTTATGAAATAAAATGATCAACCGGAAACAGAAGCGGATTGTTGCTTCTTGCTGGTGATGTAGAAGTAGAGAACGTCTCCGAAGCTGTTTTCAATTTTCACCAGAATGTTCTCATTCGCAGTATTCTCGGTCACTGTAATACACATAAGTTCCGAGTGTAATATTGTCCGTGAGCTCACCACTGTACGGAAAAGCGGCAAACCCGCGGTCGACTTGCATAACTTTTGCGATGTGGTTCTTGATGGAAATGGATTGAACGGTGACTCTGTAAGGAAGGGTCTATGTGTACAAGTCATGTGACGTGTAACCATAGAAACTGCCTTACGTTTTAGTTCCACGTCCGTCTACGGAGAACATCAAAAAGCCGTTTTCCTTCTCGGAGAAGTTGAGGAAGTACTTGTTAGCTGAAAGAATTATGAGGAAAGTTAGACAAGATGAAACTGACTTTCAGAGCGGTACTGTTCCATAACTCCCTTGCTCAAACGTTTAACGCCAATGAACATAAGTCTCAGACTGGCTAAAAGAAGCTATTAGATGTCACAGTCCTGAAACCTCTCTTACTTTGGTACGGTGCGGAGTATGGTCCGTCCAAGATCTCCTCGACTGGTGGGAAATGAACAATTTGAATGGAAGAGTTGCTAGCAGTAGTGGTGGATCCATTCGCTGGGTATTCAAAGCTTGGAGTCTCCTCAGGAGCTGGGGTGACTTGGCTCTGGGGTGTTGATTCTTGAGCATCCGGGTTTTCTGTCGCAATAGCTTCGCCAGCAGCAATCTCCTCATCGGAAAGCAGGAGAGACGTGTGGAGGGTTGGTGGGCGTGCTGGAAACTTTCACCTGCTTTCTAACTAACAATCTATTCTTACGTGGCTCAAGAGAGGAGGTGCTGACGTAAACTCTGGTGGTCTTTCTGACATTTTCAGAAATCATGATGACATCAATGTACGACTCGAGAACGCCTCTTCTGACTTTGAATGGGTATTGAACCAAAATTCCGCCAAGTTGAGGATCTGCGTGGACTATGGGCTCAAAACGCTTGAACACTTTGTAATCAGATGATAATCGCACACTGAAATCGATGAGTGTGTAGTTCTCTATGATTGTTGAGCTCACGAGAAGTTTCCTTGTCCGGTAATGAACATTTGAATGGTTCCAGTCTCGTTCGGGAGGAAACGAAGCGTTTCGTCGAACTCGGTACGGTAGCTTTCAGCATACGGTGCGGGATTGGAGGCTTGTGTGATTTCCTCAGTCACAAAGTTGTTGTAAGTGGCAACCGGGCATCGAAGGATCTGGATGCTCAGCAAACGAGGCAAGACCACAGCTTCTAGTCCAAGGAAGCACGAGAAGAGAAGGAGAACTTCGAAGAGACGCATTTCCAGTCGGCTGCTCGGGGCGAACACAAGAACGGGAATGAGGAAAGAGAGGCAGGAGGGTGGTATTTACGTGCGCTCGCAAATCGAATCAGCGGGTTTCCATCCGCGCCGGTGAAAACTGCTGGGAAACTGTAGCGATCAAACATCTAGCTGGGAAGCCAAGAGTTTGGTTACACCATGGGAGTGACGCAATGTAACGACCGAGCTGAAGGATACTCTGAGAATGATGTCGATTTGAGTTAACTCTACTTTATATTAGTAATTCATATCAAAGAGTTTAACCTAGGCGTGGAGCACGTTGGTGACTTTGGCGGTGTAGGAGTAGAGAGGTGCGATAGTTAGGACACACGTCTCGCGTTTCTCGGCCACAATCTTCTTTTGAAAATGCCGAACGACCGTGCCACAAAATACTGTGAGAAATATAAGATTGTGATACGAAAGGTACATTTGTTCAGAGTGTTTTTGCGCCAGTTTTACCCTACTCTATCGATTTTTCAACTCTACATCGTCGATATCTTCTTGGAAAGAACTGAAAACTTCGCATACAAAATAGACAAAAGAGATTGGCGCTTCGGAGATTTCAACACTATGTATTGTCATGAAGACATTCGCCAGGGAGCGTTCAAGATTCACAACCGGTGATTGCATTTGCATACTTTATACTCAAATCTCCCAAATGGGTTGAATCGAATAGTTTTCAGTCATTCCCTCTCTTCTCTGCACTCTCTCACCGCCCCCTCCCTCTCGCTCTCGACAGTCTGCATGTTTGCGTCGCGGTGAACAGCAAATTAGCATAAAACGCTGTACGCGCGCGGGAAATGTCCACGCGGCCGCTGGGGCCCTCCGAGACCTCATTCGGGCAGGCAGACGGTCCACTGGTCGGTCGGTCCTTTCCCTCTCTCCCATCCCCTCCCGGCAACGACTTCCCGTCGCCGCGTTGCCATTCGCCCCCCCCCCCAAGTCCACGTGCTCATTCAATCTGAAATACTATATGGTGAGTTATCATTCTAAAACGTGGGGTAGATAAGGTATTAGATGAAAATCACAAATCTTTCGAACTGACTTTGAAAACAGTAATCTTCAGAAGCCATGCAAAAACTCTTTTTCAGCACCAAGCGCCCTTTCGACGAGAACGACGAGACACTGGACTTGGAAGTCAAGGAAACCGAAAAAGGCGGGCACCTGCACGACTGGATATGGCAGCGAAGGAAGCAGAGCTCAACCCACCGGTTTGCCAAGTTCCATGACTACATGGAAGCTCTTTCGAGGGACATTGTAGCCAGTGAGGTTAGTTGAGAGACTAGAATGTCTCATGGGATCATTTTTCTTTCCAGAAGATCCCGATCACCGCCGTCTCGCAATCCCCACCCCTCCCTCTACGCACACGTCGGAGCGCCCAAGTCAGCCCGATTTTCCGCAGACAGCTCCCAGGAGAGCCGAACAATCTCCTCGTTCGTGAATACAGAGTGACCGTCGACACGCAACCGAGCGACTTTCTCGGAGACGGATCAGGACCGCAAAAGCTGGTTCTCAGCGAATGGTGGGTTGTCCTAAAATTCCTTCTAAATTCTTATTTTTCTGCTTTTCAGATCCGTCCCGGAAATGTGCGCGATGCCAGGAGAACTTCGTGGTGGATGACAAAGGGAACACCCCGGATATCCAGTGCAGAAGATGTTCTTCAATCTCTGCTCCCACTTCGCGTCGATCCGATCTGACAACTTCATCGAGATCCGCAACTAGGACCGTTAGCCTCCGCCAAGTGCACTGTCGTGTGGAATGCGTGTCACCTTCAAATCAAAATAGATGTCGGTTCCAGTGGCTGCTCGAGTCCATTCGTCTGCGACCTCTCCCCCGAATGCTCAACTCCCTATCCTCTCCACTCGCTGCTCATCAACTTCGAGCTGCCGCCTTTAGCTCCGTTCCGCCGTGACCAAGTCTCGGGATATAGTGAGGAAAAAGACAAGAAGTACTTCAAGGTGATCCGTGCAGAGCAACAATTCGGAATTTGCTGCTCTTGTGAAGGAAGACAAGGAAGCGCCGATAGCGAAGAGAAAGAAGTGGCGGAGTGAGATAGTCAAGAAGCAGCAGGAGGAGTGTCTGAAGGTGTTGCAGAAGCGGAATAAAAACGGATACTCCTTTCCCATCGTTGTTGTTTGGGTCTCTACGCACACTTCGAAGCTCCCAGGCCGTGAGCCCGATTTCCCGCAGACTGCTCCCAGGAGAGCCGAACAATCTCTTCGTTCATGAATACAGGGAGACCGTCGACACGTAACTAAGGAGGATTTGAGGAACCAGGATCATTCAACCGAAAGCTCCCGAGCGACAACGAGGATCCAGAAGATCCCGAAGATAAGAAGATCCGACTGGTGTAAGGGAGTATTGATAGCTTACTTGCATTGACAAATTTTATGTAAATTGAGTAATTGTCTTATTTGACAATTTGAAATAATGATTAATCGACGATGTCCACACCCAGAACGGGTTTGAATTGGCAAGAGTCAGCGAAAAAAATACATATATATATGTGTGTGTGTGTGTGTGTTGCTTTTTCTCTTTTTTTCCTTTATTGTTGCCTATTCTGTTTTTTTCATTGTTTCGAATAAAACGTATCACTAAAACCACTTGCTTTTTGAATTGAAATACCTTGGGCGACTTTAAGTACCCTATTGGGCGACTTTAAGTACCCTATTAGCGACTTTAAGTACCCTATTGCCTGGGGCTCTCTTAACTGCCGCTGTCTCGTTGTCCCGCCTAACTCTTCTTTCTTATTGTCTCATTCTCCCTCAACCAGCTCGTCCGTTCCTTTCCCGTGTCAGTCAGCTCGGAATCTGCAATTTTCTTGACCTTACCTTTTCAAATCAGCCTGGTCTGACTTTTGACGTCGTTTCCAGACACTAAACCTGCTTTCGGTCCATTCAGTCGTGTCTTTTAGTGTGTCTCTCCCCTCCACATACCCCCCCCCCCTGAAATATACCCATCCCAAGCCCACTGTTTGTCATCTTCCGCAAGTGCGATGCTGCCCCACTTTGCTCACAACTTCCTCGTCCACCTGGCCTCGTCAGCTCTCGAGAAAATGGCGAACGACGATACCGATCTTGCCACAAAACACTGTGAGAAACATAAGCTTGTGATACGGAAGATACAGTTGTTCAGAGTGTTTTTGCGTTAGTTTCACACAACTTCATCGATTTCTCAGCTTTACGACGTCGATATCTTCTGAGAAAGAACAGAAAACTTCGCTTACAAGATGGACAATACGGATTGCCGTTTTGGAGATTTCAACTCTATGAATTGTTAGGGAGACATTCGCCGGGGAGCGTTGAATCCATTTCAGGATTCACAACCCGTGATTGCACTTGCATAATTTTTATTCAAATCTCCCAAATGGGTTCAATCGAATCGTCTTCAGTGCCTATTTCCCTTTCTTCTCTGCACTCTCTCACCGCCCCCTCCCTCTCGCTTTCGTCAGTCTGCATGTTTGCGTCACGGTGAACAGCAAATCAGCATAAAACGTTTGCGCGGGCGCGAGAAATGTCCACGTGGCCGCTGGAGCCCTCCCAGACCTCATTCGTGCAGGCGACCGGTCTACTGGTCGGTGAGTCCTCTGCTCCCCCCCCTGCCGGCAGGGAGTGCCCGTCGCCGCGTTCGTCACCATTTGCTGGCCATTCCACGTGCTCGTGCAACCTGGAGTGAGTTATTATCCAAAAATATGGTGAGTTATCATCCGAAAACGTGGGAGGGTGATAAGATATCAGATCGAATTTACTAATCATCTAAGCTCTTTTTGAAAACAGTAACCTTCAGAAATCAAAAACTAATCTGTTTTTCAGCTGAGACGGACAAGATGTGCAGTAGTCGGAATTCAAGAGGAACCGTTTCCACGAGTACGAGGAGACACTGGAGAACTCGGAAAGGAATGGAACAAAGCCACCGAAACATACCTGCCGGTGCGAGATAATGCTCCATTGCGTACAGCCAGGAGCCCCTCCCTGACGCAGAGGCTCACGACTGAACGGAAGCTTCCAAGATGGGTAGATAGTGAGGTTAGTTTAAAAACTAGGATATATAATTATTTTTCTTTCCAGAAGTACCCGATGACCGTTGTCCCTCATCTCTCCCTCTACACACACGTCGGAGTGCCCAAGCCGTCAGCCGGATTTCCTGCACACTTCTCCCAGGAGAGCCGACCAATCTCTTCGTTCGTGGATGCAAAGATACCGTCGACACGCAACCGAGCGACTTTCTCGGAGACGGATCAGGACCGCAAAAGCTGGTTCCAGCAAATGGTGGGTTAACTTAGCAACGCTTCTAATTCTTCATTTTACTGCTTTTCAGATCCGTCCCGGAAATGTGCGCAATGCCAGGAGATCTTCGTGTCCCTCTACCTTCTGCTCTCATTCTGCTTCGATCCGATCTGACAACTTCATCGAGATCCGCAACTACATCCTGTTCGCCTTCGTCAAATGCACTGTTGCCGTGTGAAATGTGTGACTTCAAGTCACAAGAAATGTCCGTTCCAGTGGCTGCCTGGGTCCGTTCGTTAGCGGTCTTCACTCCGGAATGCTATACTACCCACACTCTCCACTCACTGCTCCACTCATCAACTTCCGGCTGCCGCTGCATTCCGCCTTGACCAAGTGGGATATCGAAAGGAAGATGACGAGCACTTTTTGGTGATGCTTGCAAAGCAAAAATTCGGGACTCACTGCTACAATGGGTTGACTTCGAAGCACTCGAAAAAAAAAGAAGAACGCGTCGAAAGCGAGGATGGGGAATGCTGAGACCATCCTAATCGGTCATTCTTTGGAGGCCGATTTTCTGAAGGCGTTTTGAATGTGTCATCACAACATCGGGGACACTACAGTGATCTTCGCAAAGAAGATCGTGTCAACAGGAAAGACGGAGTCAAAGAAGATTTGCCTTAGCGAGTTGGCAGAGGATAACAACCGAAATATTCAGTCAGGATTTTTTTTGGAGGTTTTTTTTTGCATGCATCGAGGATGCAACTGCATTCATCGAGGATGCTACTGCATGCATCGAGGATGCTACTGCATGCATCGAGGACGCAACTGCATTCATCGAGGATGCTACTGCATGCATCGAGGACGCAACTGCATGCATTGACTTGCTGATCAAAAGATCACCAACCCCATCTTCGCAACCATCACCCACGGAATCCAAACAGCGGAGATTTTTGGCCTATCGAAGATGCAACTGCATGCATCGACTTGCTGGACAAGACGATCAACGGATCAACTGCAACTTCGCAAAGTTAAGTGTTTTACTGATAGATATTTTTATCAGTGATTAGTTCGTCCCCAAAATCCCCCAAAATCCCCCAAGACCATGTCCGCAAAGTTGAGTCTGTTTCTGATAGACATTTTTTCAGTGATTATTTTGTCCCCAAAGTTCCCGAATACCATGTTAGCAGTGTTGTGTGTTTTACTGATAGACATTTCTATCAATGATTCAAAACAATCACCCTCCCCCAATCCATAAATTGTACCATTTGCAAATCACCCATCTCCGTTTTTTTACCGATTCCCCCTCCTTTTGAATTCCCCTTCTTTTGAATTCCCCCTCTATCCCCCCCGTTTTACCAATATGAAATCTACCGGAATAAAAGAAAATTTAAAAACTGTTCGCTTTCTGAACCTATTTTTCAAAACGGTTCTTTGGAATGAAGATGTTCTGGAATCCTTCTTGTCACTAAAAGTCCAGTGATTCTAAAGAAAAGGTTCTGAATTTTTTGAAACTTTTAAATCCTTCTGTTGACAGTAGAATCTCTTGGGATTTTTCAGCAACGTCTTCTGAATGTTCTGAATACACGAATCTCCGCCCGGAAGGTGACCGTATTCTGTTTCAAGTTTTTGATTGTTCGAGAAGACCTGAATCTCACGTGATGCAAACGCGCTCCTGCTCACTGATAATTCGCCAGCTTTCGGAGCAACTCGCGTAAGTTGAAGCCCTTTCAAATTGTAGAAACTTCCCCATTTCTCCCTGACGCTTTCCCTGTTAGCTGCATGCCCATCGTTCTCTCACTAGGTCAAGACTAGACAACTTCGAAACTCACATTTCTGAAACACTATCAACTTCTGAATCCTCTCATACTTTAAATTCGCTAGGCTTAGAGAGGGAGACGCGGCCGCCTCCAGCTGCAAGTTTGTTTGTCTGAGTGCGATGGAGCACGTTTTCGCCTTGAAGATCACGGCGAGAGGGCCGTGGCCTAGAAACCCCCCCCCCCTTTGAGGTAGTATTGTCGATGTATCGACCCTCTGCTGACAAGATTAGATTCTTTCCATTCATTTCCCAAAATTGGCTTAAATGGAAACCCTTTTTTTCCTAAAAATCAGTTCACAAGATCCCGTCACGGGTATCTTTCATTGAATCACGCCAAGACCAAAGCGACTTTCTTCTGGAAAAAAGATTGTGAGTTTCCCCCCAAACTAATTTTTCAATTTGTTTATTTTGCAGATCTCAAAAGAAAATGTGCTAGATGCAAGACAAACTTGAAGTTGAACGAAATCGACGAAGTTCAAGAAGACAGATGCTGCTACCACGACCGGAAACGAATCAACAAGAAGACCAAGAGAAAGGAGTTGATTTGCTGTGATGGAATAAAAAAAAAGGAGACTGCAAGGTGGCCAAGTTTCACGTGATCGACCAGGCTTCGAAAGCGACACTTTCCGAATTCTTGGGACATGGCCAATGAGGATGGTATCGACATATAATTGGAAAAGTTCACTGTGACACTGAAAATAAATAAAGTGAAGTTTTTGATATCCAAACATTTGATGTACCTGTTAGAAGTAGACGTCTTGTCTCCATTGACGATCCCGGAATATCTGGTATTGTAGTCAAGGATCTTGAACTTTTTGGAGAACGGGAGTGTCCATGACTACTTTCTTGTTCTTCTTCAAACTCATCAGCGGTCTGGGAGCAGATTTCCTCTGTGGCGGTGGGCATCGAAGCGGTGCTCTGGCTGACAAGAACCTCCTGCTGCTCGATCTGTTTGCATCCGCGGTTGGATTCCATTCGTGAAAGTTGTGATAGTGCAGTGGATTTAATGATTTTTTGAAGCAACAGGTTGATGCACGTCGTTGCGTCATTATTGAGCAGTGTCCTGATCCTGACACAAGTTTTCGCTTCAGAGGGTTCTCTGCCAACCTGCGACGTCGAATCTTATCCGTCTCTCCGTATAGAACGAAGAAGGTGGTGCGCAGGCATCTTCTCGGAGTCGGTGCTCGTCACTGCGAAGAGGTCAGTTGACAAGAACGCAATGAAGGTTTCGTTTACGAAGTCTTTGAGTCCGACGTGGCTGAAGCTCCCGAGATGGTTCAGGTCCTTGTCCTTGGAGACTTTCTGATTGGATGTCAACTAGAGGTATCAGATCTCCTCAGTTGGATCGGTGTCGAGATAGCAGGATTGGGAGTGGTAGCAGAAGGAACTCATTACTTGAGAGTCGGATGGTTGATGGACTTTGTGGTGGCAAAAACACTTTGGTAGAAGAAGTCGCAGTAGGAAAGCTGGCTTTGCAGTTCCATCCTGACAGAAAAAAATGGGGTCGAATGGTGATTCCGTTTCCATCTCCAATGTTCTTCTCTCCGTTCTCTGTTCGTCATCCTCCTCGAATAGCGGGATTCACTGACTGCGAGGGATCGGCTTCGCGTAACGTTAGGGATAGATGCTCCTGCGGAGAAGGTGATGGATGATCTGCAAGAAACACAACGCAAACTGACCTTCAAAAAAGTAAAGTACCTCGTCGTTGGAATGGTCCTGTACCCCGTGCTGCACAGTTCCGTCATTTTCTCCGTGACTGGAAACGGATTCTCTACGCCTCTTGACGTTAACAAAAAATATTCCGATTTTTTGACCACGAGCTCCGCGTAATTGGAACAAAGGTATTTTCCGATGAGATTATGAAAAAAAAACAATCACTTTACTCCGATAAGCCTTCTGACTCGGCGTCAGGCAATCGGGGTTGTTCTTGCTGCCAGTCATCTTGCATAAAACAACAGATTTTACTGGGAAGAAGAGCTAATGATTTGAGAGTGACCAGTACCCTGCTTACGAGAAGTTTCCTTGTCCGGTAATGAACATTTGAATGGTTCCGGTCTCGTTCGGGAGGAAACGAAGGGTTTCGTCGAACTCGGTCCGATAGCTGACAGCATACGGTGCGGGGTTGGAGGCTTGTGTGACTTCCTCAGTCACAAAGTTGTTGTAAGTCGCAACCGGGCATCGGAGGATCTGGATGCTTAGCAAACGAGGCAAGACCACAGCTCCTAGTCCAAGAAAGCACGAAAAAAGGAGGAGAACTTCGAAGAGATGCATTTCCAGTCGGCTGATCGGGGCAAACACAAGAACGGGAATGAGGAAAAGAAGGCAGGAGGGTGGTATTTACGTGCGCTCGTAAATTGAAAAAAAAACGGACGAGTTCAAAGATACTCTGATACTGATGTCGATTTGAGAGATATCTTCTCTAAATTAGTGATAGACATTTCAGAGTTGAAACTAGGAATGGAAAGTGTCAGTGGCTTTTTAGGAGGTGGACGAGGAGAGAGGTGTTTCGGCAACACGTCTCGCGTCTCTCGGCCACAATATTTTTTTAAAAATGCCGAACAACGGAGCCACAAAACACTGTGAGAAGCAGAAGTTTGTGATACGGGAGATATAGTTGTTCAGAGAGGTTTTGCGTCTAGTTTCACCCAACTTTATCGCTTTTTCAACTCTACAATGCTGAGATTTTCTTGGAAAGAACCGACAACTTCGTATGTATGGGATTGGTGTTTCGAAGATTTCAACTCTATGAATTGTCGTGGAGATTTTCGCCATGGAGTGATGCCCTCTGAAAATGAAAACAATGATTTTTTTATTGTTTGCCTGCAACTATTTCAAGATACACAACCCATGATTGCACCTGCATATTTTCGATTCAAGTCTCCCAACCAATGAGTTCAAACGGATCGTTTTCAGTTCCTCTTTCCCTTTCTTCTCTGCACTCTCTCACCGCCCCCTCCCTCTCGCTCTCGACAGTCTGCATGTTTGCGTCGCGGTGAACAGCAAATTAGCATAAAACGCTGTGCGCGCGCGGGAAATGTCCACGCGGCCGCTGGGGTGCCCCAAGACCTCATTCGGGCAGGCAGACGGTCCAGTAGTCGGTCGGTCCTCTCCCCCTCTCCCATCCCTTCCCGGTAGCGACTTCCCGTCGCCGCGTTGCCATTCGCCCCCAAACTAACGTGCTCATTCAACCTGGAATACTATATGGTGAGTTATCATTCTAAAACGTGGGGTAGATAAGAAATCAGATTGAAACCACAAATCTTTCGAACTGACTTCGAAAATAGTAATCTTCAGAAGCCATGCAAAAATTTATTTTCCAGCACCAAGCTCCCTTTCGACGAGAACGACGAGACACTGGATTCGGAAGTCAAGGAAACCGAAAAAGGCGGGCACCTGCACGACTGGATATGGGAGCAAAGGAGAAAGAAACTGCACGGAAGCTCTCCAGAGAGACATTGTAGCCAGTGAGGTTAGTTGAGAGATTAGGATATTTCATGGAATCATTTTTCTTTCCAGAAGTTCCCGATCCGCGCCGTTTTGCAATTCTCACCCCTCTCTCTACGCACACGTCGGAGTGCCGAAGTCAGCTCGAGCTCCCAGGAGAGCCGAACAATCTCTTCGCTCGTGGGTACACGGAGACCGTCGACACGCAACCGAGCGACTTTTTCGGAGACGGATTAGGACGGCAAAAGCTGGTTTCTAGCAAATGGTGGGTTAACCTAGTATCCCTTCTTAATCTTTATTTTTCTTCTTTTCAGTTCAGTCCCGGAAATGTGCACGATGCCGGAAGAACTCCGTGGTGGATGACGAAGTGAACATTCCGGATCTTCATGGCACAAAATGTTCTTCAACCCTCTGCTCCCACGTCGCGTCGATCCGATCGGACAACTTCATCGAGATCCGCATCTACGAACCGTTCGCCTCCATCAAATGCACTGTTGCCGTGTGGAATGTGTGCCGACTTCAAGTCACAAGAAATGTGGCTGCTTCAGTTCGTTCGTCTGCTGTTCGTCCGTCCGGAATGCTTCGTCCGTCCGGAATGCTATACTCCTGTCACTCTCCAACCGCTGCTGCCGCTCATGGCTCCATTCCGCCTTAACTAAGTCTTGGGATATCATCAGGAAAATGACGGGCAGTACTTCATAGTGATGCGTGCAAAGCAACGACTCGAAATTTACTGCTACAACGGGTTGACATTGAAACACTCGAGGAAAAAGAGAAGGAAGCGTCGAAAGCAAGGAAAATGGAGTGGCTGAGTGAAATGGTCAAGAAGCAGCAGGAGGAGTGTTTGAAGGTGTTGCGAAAACGGAATGAGGTCGGAGAGAAGAGCATTGTAGAGGGAAACGGAATCACACCACCATTCGATTCCATCTCCCGTCGTTGTTGCTGGTGACTGCTGCCTTGCTCTGCTACTCTGCTACTATGGCTGAGCAACGTAAGTTCCTTTCCTCTCTGTTCTTTAAACCTTACCTTTTTTCAGAAGTCTCTGAATCCCAGTTCCTAAACCTCGCAAAAATCCTCAAGGGCTACGGATCTGTCACGATGGAACTGCAAAGCAAGACTTCCTACCGTGGCTTCTTCTACCGAAGTGTCTTCGCCACCAACAAGTCCATCAACCATCCGACAATAAAGTAAAAGGTTCCCTCCTGCTACCACTCCCAACCCTTTTGTCTCCACACCAACCTAACTGGAAAAATCGGATACGTGCTTCAAATCCGATCAGAAAGTCTCCAAGGACAAGGACCTGAACCATCTCGGGAGCTTGAGCTACGTCGGACTCAAGGACTCCCCAGCGCCAAACGCAACTTTCACTGCGTTTCTGTCAACTGACCTCTTCGCAGTGACAAGCACCGACTCCGAGGAGATGCCTGCGCACTACCTTCCTCGTTCTACACGGGGAGACGAAGAAGATTCGACGTCGCAAGTTGGCAGAGGTCCCTCCGAAGCGGAAGGTTGAGTCAGGTATCAGGACACTGCTCTATCAAAGACGCCACGACGTGCATCAACTTCTTGATCTAAAAAATCAATAAATCCACTATCGCAACTATCGCAACTTTTTCGAATGGAATCCAACCGCGGATGCAAATGGATCGAGCAGCAGGAGGTTCCTGTCAGCCAGAGCACCGCCTCAACGCCCACTGCCACAGAGGAAATACACTCCAAGACAGCTGATTGGTTCAAAGAAGGCGTAAGCTCTTGGCACTGAGCATGTCTACACCCAAAACGGGTTTGAATTGGCAAGAGTCAGTCTGGTGGGCATGAACAAAAGGATCGGCATGGACACTCATGTCCTTTCAAAGTTCAAGATCTTGGACTACGCTCAAGAAGATCCGACTCCACAAATTGGCTTGACTCCGCAATTCTGAGAAACCAGGATCATCCAACCAGAAGCGCCCGAGCGACAACGAGGATCCAGAACATGAGTATTGATTACTTGGCATGTTTTATATGAATTGAGTGATAGTCATATTTAAGTATTGATAACCTGATAAGTTTTATAAACATTAAAAAATAGTCATATTTGACGGCAGAAAGTCCCAAGAAGCGAAGGATTCAGAAAAAAATACATATATATATGTGTGTGTGTGTGTGTTGATTTTTCTCTTTTTTTCTTTATTATTGCCTATTCTGTATTTTTTCATTTTTTTGAATAAAACGTATTATTAAAACCACTTGCTTTGTAAATTGAAATACCTTGGGCAACTTCAACTACCCCAGTATTGCCTGGAACTCCTAGCTTCCCGCCACCTTGTTGTCCCTTCGAACTCCTCTCTCTTATTGTCTCATTCTCCCTCAACCAACTAGTGTTTCCCTTCGCGTGTCAGTCAGCTCGGAACCTGCAATTTCTTTGATTTCACCTTCTCAAATCAGCCTGGTCTGATTTTTGACGTCATTTCCAGACAACAAACCTGCTTTCGGTCCATTTAGCCGTGTCTTTCTCCCCTCCAAATACCCCCTTTCCATTCCAAGCCCACTGTTCGTCATCTTCCGCAAGTGCAATGTTACCTCACCTCGCTCACAACTCTCCTTGTTCAACTGGCATCGTCAGTTCTCCTACTTTGCTACTGTTGATTGCAAGCTGAATCACTTTCTCAAAATATTCAATGAGCTTATTATCGCAAACACCCCTTCTGCTGTCTCTCACTGCTCGGCTCGCCAAATTGTCCCCAAACGCTCATTCCGCTCATCTCCGGCGCCAAATCCATTGGTCCCTGTCACAAAAAACACTATGATTTCCATTCTTCTACACTCTTCGGACGAGAGGTAAACCGTCCCTGCCACACTGGTCCCTATCTCCTCGTTCTCTCGGTAGCGCATTCGGTGGTGAGCTAACCAAAGGTCACTTTCTCCACACTCTCTTCATCTCACATGCTGTCTAGCAGAATACGTGATTCGGAGGACCATGTGCTAGTCGCGGGTCTAACTCCGACTGTACATCCTCCTCCCGTTCACTGAAGAGTGTTTGTAGTTTGGTGCTGTTGCACAAAAAGATGATATCTTGGGAAAACTGGAAACCCGGATTCAAAATCAGAAGTCTGATAAGAAAGTCAATCATATTTATTCAAATGTGATCAACAGTAAAAAAATTAACATTTAACAGGAGATTGAGATCTCGGAGCCGTATTACGTGCGGCAATTTGGGCACATGAATCCGGCGGGGATGTCCCTGTGGCTCTTCAAGCCGGCGCATCGCGTGTGAACCCACTGGAAGCATCCGTTGCATTGTGCGGAGCCGTGAGCCGTTGACTTTGGGCAGAATGGGCACTTCCACTGGAAATAAGATGATTGTTCGACTATTTGCAAGAAGGTAAATATACCTTGACTGGCTTCGGAGTCCCCTTTTTGCGGATCCGCTTCGCTTTTGGAGTCACCAGGCTGGCAGATGGCTGGGTGTTTGGAGCTGACGAGCCGGCAGACAACTGGGCCGAAGGGCCAACTGTTATCGACGGAATCATCGACGTGGTCGATGGCGGAGCCATCGAAGCAGACGGCACCAGAGTCATCGGAGTAGTCGGCGCCGGAGGCATCAGAGTAGTCGGCGCCGGAGGCATCAGAGTAGTCGGCGCCAGAGCTAACGCAACAGTCGGTGCCAAGACCATTGGCATTGGCAGCGGAGCCATCTGAGGCGGCGGTCCTTGCGTAACGAAGGCCAGCCAAAGGGCAAGTTGTTCCCGGAAAATGGCTGCCTCCGCATCTGTTCTTCTGACAAGCGCATCCACTGCCACAAGGAGCGGATGGTGGCCTCCGTTGTTCACGTTCATCGGCTGGGCTCTGACCGGAGCAGGCTCCGGTTGAGCTTCGTCGACGGGCTCCTCCTTCGGAACAAGGCCCCCCACAGCCATCTCCAATTTCTCTGGTTCCAAGTCTGGAGGCTCGTTCGGAGTGAGCAGCTCCTCCTTCACATGATCCGGACCGTTTCCGGACATGACAGCTAAAAAGAGAACGATAAAAATTTATCGATAAAAAAGATTCGAAGAGAGAGAGGGAACGAGGAAAAAAAGGAACAGTGATATTACGGGGAAATGGGAGAAAAAAAGAGAAGAAACAAGCTTAAACTGTTCCATTGAACTGAATGAAAAAATAACCCGAAAATTGCAAAAATCGAAAAATTCAAATTTTTGGCCTAAAAATGCCCTAATTTTGTCCAGAATTCATGTTTTACCTGACAAATTGGTGTCAATAGTTCCATAAACTCATTTTCTAACAATTTATCCGAAAAAATCCAAAAGTTCGCCGCAAAAACTTCCGGTTTGATGGGTAAAACGGTTTGTCGCAATAAGGTATTGATTATCGGCGGCGGAGGGAGGGGCGCCGGATGAGTTTTGTTGGCCGAGCTTCCCCTCTGCCATTCCCCAGTTTTGGCGCGCAGCTGTTCATTCAAACTTGTTCCCGTCCGCGTCTATTGATCTGCGTCCATTGATGGGGAACCGTTGCACTTTTCTACTACAGATAGTGTCGCTAAAACTACGGTATTGAACTATTTACACGCAAACTTCTCTATTCTGGAAATCGAACTAATTGATCCCCGTTTTTTCCTGAAGATATGTTGAGGACCCGTCCTTGGATGTCAGTAGTTTGAATCGATAGCCCCCCAAGAACTGTGTCTTTGCACTTTTCCCTTAGCGTCGCTCAGCGCACTCACTCCGCATTACATCATATCCAAATTGCCCCTCAGTGGCTCATCGCGCGGATCGTTCTGCCAAAACACGTGTATAATCCTCTCCACTCCCTCTGCTCCATCATATGTTGTGTTATCGGACAGTAACTGATACCCTCCGCCGTCCGAGTCTCCATCCGAGCGCACGCAGAATATCCGCCCACTTGCCGATCATTCTTGCTCACAAGTTTTTTAGAGAGCAAGTCTTGGGTTCTGTTGCCTACCCTCGAAGGGTACTGGCTCGCATTTTCAGTAAAATCTGGTGTTTCGTACAAGATGACTGGCAGCAAGAGCAACAACGATCGCCTGACGCCGGAACAGAAGGCTCGTCGGAGTAAGGTACGCGTTTTCTTCATCAATTCATCGATGAATACCTTCGTTTCAGGTTCGCAGAGATCGTGGTCGGAAAATCGGAAAGCGTTTTGCTAACGTCAAGAATCGTAGAAAATCCATTGCGAGTCACGGAGGGAATAACAGAACTGTGCAGCACGGGGTCCAGGACCATTCCAACAACGAGGTAGTTTACTTCTTTGAAGGGTAGTTTGAGTTGTGTTTTTTGCAGGTCTTCCGTTACCGTTTCCGGATGAGCATCTATCCCAAGAATTACGCGAAGCCCATTCCGCGCAGTCAGAGAATCCCGCTATTCGAGGAGGATCACGAAGATTCCGATCAGGAGGAATATAAAGCTGACAACGAGATGACTGAAGATGAAGGCGAGTGGATAGTTGAGGAAGTCGACGAGGAGGGGAACGTACACATAAATGTGGTGGAACATCCGATGGAACTCGTGGGAGTTGAGATGGAATCAGAGGTAAACTTAAAGAAATCGGAGGAACTAAAGCCAAAATTGGAAAAAATTTCAGAATGAAGAGGAGAATCATGAGGATGAGGGTGAGGAAGATAGAAGTGAGCATGTGTTCGACATGCGCGAATACTTGATCGGTGGAACATCGCTGTCTGATTGGCCGCCTGGAATGACTGAAGCCCGTGAGGAAGAGTATGAGCGTGAGGTAATCATTTCCAGCTTTCATTGAAGAGATAAAAATGTTGACATTTCCAGATCATGAAACGCAATCGCGAGATATTGATTTACTACCCCGAATCCCGCGGAATTGACCGTTTCCGTCCGTACTAGATTCTGACCTGAGGATTCATTCGCAGTACTAAAAATCGATTTTTTGTTTTTTCTCGAACTGATTTCCCGTCATTGTAACTCAAATATTGGATTTCGTTGAAATTCTCCAAACGAATCGACCAAAGTCATTACTATTCTCCCTCTTGATCCAAACAACTATTTTGCAAAACAGTAGTGTTATTGATTTTTATCGCCGACTTCACACAATATGTGTTCTCTCGTATGTGTTAACATGTAGTTCCTATCACACCAGGGAAAGTTCCACAGATTTTTTATAACTTCTGACTTTCTCGACATTATTATCCAAAAAACAATATGAATTGAATGCCCAATTTTTTACGAATATAATGTTTTGTGAATAAATTATTATTATCCACCGAAAAAAGCACGTTTTGAATTTGTTTTATTTGAAACGAATTCTCTCCCCCGAACCGCAAACGAGTATCTAATTGACCAGGATTCGTATTGATGATTTGGGGAACTGCGAAAAGTCGAGTTCGGAGTGATTTCCCAGTGCTAGACAGTTTCAGGTAGAGAAGTGTAGCTGTCAGTATTCAGGAGTCAAAGCAAACTTCTCAATTCTGGGAATCGAAACAATCAACTCCCGTTTTTTCCTGAAGATATATTGAGGACCGGTCCTTGGATGTCAGTAGTTCGGATCGATACCCCCCTAAGAACTGTGCCTTCGCACCTTGCCCTCAGCGTCGCTCAGCGCACTCACTCCGCATTACATCATATCCAAATTGCCCCTCAGTGGCTCATCGCGCGGATCGTTCTGCCAAAACATGTGTATAATCCTCTCTACTTCCTCTGCTCCCTCATATGCTGTGTTATTGGACAGTAACTGACACCCCTCCTCGTCTTCTCGCTGCACACGCTGCGGCTCGTTCAGAAAAACAAAGAGCAAAATCAGTCCGAGATAAAGAAAGGACGGAAGGAATATGAAAACAGTTCGGAGGAGCAGGGCACCGATTCCGCAGAAGACGAGAAATCGGACGACGAAGAGAAAGCAGGCGAAAAGAAAAAGGAAGAGCAGATCGGATATTGATTTTTCACCGATTCTCCCCGATATGTATTCACTTGTGTGTCATCATGTAGTTCCAATTGTCTTTTAACTTGTGGAGAAAATCTCAAAAGTATCATAACTCTTCTAACTTTTTTTGGAAATATTCCTGACATTGACATTATATCACTTATCATAATCACAAGAAGAATACGTTTCATTGTCTTTTCAATAGAACAAATAAAACATTATCCTTCGAATTAACACGTTTTAGAAAATGTTTCCTTCTGCCAGCAACTGGGTATCTAACGGATTAGAGGTTTACTGCTTTTGGAAACGATTCTTCTTCTGCTGGGCTTTCAGAGCGGCTCGACGAGCCTTTTCACGACCGGCTCTGCATTGGGCGAGGGCTGCCTCCTTTTCGGCCTCGCATTGGGCGAGGATTGCATCCATCTCTTCAGTGTATCGCACAAATGCCGCTTGTTTTTGGGCAGCAGTAGTATGTTCGTTGAGAAGATACTCGCGAACTGCTTTCGTACTGTGGAAGTGTTGCGCGACGAGAGCATCCAGTTTGGCTTGAAAGGCCACAAGGAGCGGATTGTCGTCGAGAGCATATTGCTGGCGCTCTCCGTTGTCCTCCATGTCCATCTGCTTGACCATAGCCGGAGCAAACTCCAGCTGAGCGAAGTAGGCGGGCTCCACCTCCGGGACAGGGCTCCAAACAGCTCTCTCCATGTTCTGGTATCGTGGCTCGTTCTTCGGAGCGTGAAGTTCCACCTTCCCAATGTCCGAATTGTTTCCGGACATGTTGGCTGAAAGGAGAACGATTTGAAATGAAATAGAATGATGAGAAATGCTTTAAACAGAGAGAGGAGCCGAGCAGAAACAGGAGCAGTGATGTTGCTGGGAAATGCGGAGAGGAGAAGAGGAGAAACAATCAATTTAAAACTATTTGGTTGGACTTTTTTGAAAAATATATGGAAATCGCAAAAAAACATGAGTTTCAGTTTTTCTGTCCTAAAAATGCCTTATTCGGAATTCATGTTTTCCCTGACAAATTGGTGTAAATAGTTCCATAACTCATTTTCTAACAATTTATCCGAAAAAATCCGACAGTTCACCGATGCGCGCCAAAACTGTTTGGGGATGACAGAGGATTAGCTCGGCCGACAAAACTCATCCAGCGCCTCCCGGCGGTGAAGGGTGTCAGTTACTGTCCGATAACACAACACAAGATAGAGCAGAGGAAGTGAAGAGGATTATACACGTCTTTTGGCAGAACGATCCACGCGATGAGCCACTGAGGGGGCAATTTGGATATGATGTAATGCGGAGTGAGCACGCTGATCGACGCTGAGGGAAAAATGCAAAGACACAGTTCTTGGGGGACCATCGATCCGAACTACTGACATCCAAAGACCGGTCCCAAACATATCGTCAAGGAAAAACGGGAGTTGATTGGTTCGATTAACTGAATTGAAAAGTCTGTTTTGCTTATCCAAAACTGACAGCTATGCTTGGAAAATCGCTCCGAACTCGAGTTTTTCCAAAGAACCCGCCTGAAAACAGTCGACATCTTGCTTTTCACCATTTATAGCCAGAAGTTTGCCTCGTTGAGCCAAAACTTCAGTTGGTCTTGACAACTTGGTGTCAATAGTTCAATACCGTAGTTTTTCCGACGATATCTGTGGAAAAGTGCACTATTCCCCGCGAAAACCTCCGAATATGAATCGACGCGGACGGGAACAAGTTTGAAAAACAGCTGCGCGCCAAAACTGGTTGGGGATGGCAGAGGGGAAGCTCGGCCAACAAAAATCATCCAGCGCCCCTCCCTCCGCCGCCGATAATCAATACCTTATTGCGACAAACCATTTTACCCATCAAACTGGAAGTTTTCGCGGTGATATATTGGATTTTTTTGAAGAAATTGTTAGCAAACGAGTTTCTGGAACTATTGACACCAATTTGTCAAGAAAAACATGAAAACCAGACGAAATTAGGACATTTTTAGGCCGAAAATTCAAATTTTTCGATTTTTTCGATTTTCAGGTTATTTTTTCAAACAGTTTAATGGAACAGTTCAAGCTTGTTTCTCCTTTTCTTTCCTCCATTTTACCGCAATTTCACTGTTTTCTTTCTTCAAAAAACATCGATGTTGGAGCAGATTCTATCAATCCCCATTTTTCCCCCAACAACATTCCTAGTACACTTGCTTTCTAATAGTGTGGGCAGACAGATGGTCTGTGCAAAACTGTGCCTTGATTGCGTCTATTGATCCTGTGCACTCTCTTCGGGTCACATCTTCGTCCAATTGCCCACCGGTAGCTCATCGCGCAAATCAATCTGCCACAACACACGTATAATCCTCCCCTTTTCCTCCAGTCCATAGCAGGTTGGGTTGTCTTGGACAGTAACTGATACCCTCCGTCTTCCCTGTCTCCTCGCTTCTCACTGACAACTTCTGCTCGTGTCTTCTGTTTTACTTTACGTCGCCTACACAGTCCTGGTTATTCAAATAATTATATTCCAAGTTTTTCAGAAAATGTTCTCTGACAGCGATCTCGAGAGCGAACTTGAAGACCCGATGCCTATCAGGGATCCACTGCCACTCGGCGAGCCCATGGCAGTCGGAGAGCCGCTGGCAGTCGTCGAGCCCATGCCAGTCCTCGAGCCGCTGGCAGTCGTCGAGCCGCTGGCAGTCGGCGAGCCAATGCCAATGGCAGTCCGGAAGCCAAACGCAGTTAAGAAGCGAAAGGCAGTCAAGATTGACAACGATATCGTGGTAATTCGCCAGATTCGTCGATACAAAAGTTTGAAGAGTATGCCTGAATGGAAATCTTTCGAGGAGAAAGCTTTCGAGGAGGCGATGAGGACGTATAAAGACGATGAGGACAAAGAGTTGGAGGTGGAGGAAAACATGGACGACGAGATCACATTTGTCGGCGAAGTTTTCAATCGCCCACCTACTGAAAAGGAGTACAACGGGAAGGTAATCATTCCTCTCATCCGCTAAAAATATCGTGGTGTAAAATTCAAAAAATTACAGCTCATTAACCAAAACCGGAGAACTTTCGAGAAAATCATAAAGCATGTCGCTGACACGACGAAGAGATTGAACGACAAACGGATTGAGGAGATCAGGGTAACCACATAATTTCGTGGTGTAAATATCCGAAAATTTACAGGCTGACACCGAAGCTCGCAGAGCGTTCTTTAGAGATCGCGAAAGAATACTTAAAAGGAAGGAGGAAAAGAAGAAGAAGCAGAAAGAGAAGGAACAGAAGGAGCAGGAGAAGAAGAAGAAGGAGCAGAAGGAGAAGGAGCAGAAGGAGAAGAACGGAGACAAGTTGGGGAAGATCCAGGTAATCACTTTACACAATCCGAAGTCACTTTCACAAGATGTTTCTGTTCCAGACAGCCAACAACGACTCGAGCAACCTCTTGACACCAGCTCCTGTTGACTCCAGCACTTAGCTGCCATCTCGTCAACGCATCCACCACTGATCGATCACTGATAATCATATGTGCCCAATTTTGTATTCCTCTATTCCATTATCGTAATCTTTCCAGTTATTCCCAAAAATTTGTCTCAACTAATTCAAATTCGTCTAATTTTTTCGTCATTATCACATAAGAAATAAATTTGCATTGCATTTATCACAGTTAATTTTGACAATCTGGTATAGTATGCTAAATAAAATATCTGAACGTTTCAGGCTCTCGGATAGTCCTTGTCTTTCCAACCGACAAGTGTTTTTGATGTTTTAGGAATATTTCTAGCAAACTTTAACTGTTGTTGACAGGAAAAACAAGCATCGCAACTGAGTTTCCTGTTGAAATCAACCATTCTCACATAACTTCCTTTCTTTCATTCGCACCGGGGGAATCCACCTTTTCGCCCGGCTCAAGTCTTCGCAATCTTCCCGTTTTGTGGGCTGAATCGATCAATACCCGTCTTTTCCTATGTTCCTGTTCTTAGGCCCTTTCCTCGCTCGTTGGTACCACGAATGGACGGACCTCCGTGGGGAACTGTGAATGCGCTTTCTCTGTGTCTCCACAATAGGCACACTCTTTTTAGATTACGTCATACACAGGTACCTGTTGCTCATCGTTTGGATCTCTCTGCCAGAACACTTGTATAAACCTCTCCTATTTCTCTACTCCATAGCGTGTTGTGGTACCATAGACACTGACCCCTATCACTCCCCCGCCTACTCGCTACAGACGCACAATCCACGTCTTATTGCGAGGCATTTATATTCACAGTCTCTAGAGACGGTGACGCCTTCTGTTTTTGTTTGCCTACACAATATCTTTTCAAAGTATTTATTCTGCAGTTTTTCAGAACATGACATCGGACAACAAGATCAAAAGCGATAACAAGGACCAGCTCGGTTTCAACGAGCCAACGCATGAGGGTTCTGAAGACTTCGGAATCGGAGCGGTGGAGAACGGATATGTAGAGCAGGCGATTGAAATCAATGGCAACGTCGAGAACAGAGAAACCGGCAAGGTCAAGGCAGAAACCGTCGAAGATGAACAGGAATACTTCGAAGGTGAATATGAGTATGAAGACGAGGAGGCTGTCGAGGACGAGGAAGAGTTCGAGGATGAGGAAGAGTTTGAGGACGAGGAGTTCCCTGAAGATGAGGATGTTCTGGAGGTCGACAATGTCGTCAAGAACGGAAAATGCTTCAAGAACGATGGAGTTATGGCGCAGGAAAGAGTCGTCGCGGAGGATGAAGATGAGTTCGAGGACGAGGAGTTCGAAGACGAGGAGTTTGAAGACGAAGAGTTTGAAGACGAGGAGTTTGAAGACGAAGAGTTTGAGGACGAGGAATTCGGAGACGAGGAAGCCATGGAGGAGAGAGAAAGTGTCAAGGGTGAGGTCGTTCAGGATGGGGAAGACTTCGAGGATGAGGAGGACTTTGAGGATGAAGAGGAGTTCGAGGACGAGGAAGAGTTCGAGGACGAGGAAGAGTTCGAGGACGAGGAAGAGTTCGAGGACGAGGAAGAGTTCGAGAACACGGAGTTTGTCGGAAACGAGGAAGCCTTCGGAGACAAGGAGGATTTTGAGACCGAGGAGTTCGAGGACGAGGAGTTCAAGGACGAGGAGTTCGAAGACGAGGAGTTCGCGGACGAGGAAGCCATGGAGGAGGGAGAAGGTGATGAGGTCGTTGAGGATGAGGAGGACTTTGAGGATGAAGAGGAGTTCGAGGACGAGGAGGAGTACGATGATGAGGAGTTCCCTGAAGATGAGAATGTTCTGGAGGTCGACAATGTCGTCAAGGACGGAAAAGGCTTCAAGAACAATGGAGTTATAGCGCAGGAAAGAGTCGTCGCGGAGGATCCAGATGAGTTCGAGGACGAGGAGTTTGAGGACGAGGAGTTCGAAGACGAGGAGTTTGAAGACGAGGAATTCGGAGACGAGGAAGCCATGGAGGAGGGAGAAGGTGATGAGGTCGTTGAGGATGAGGAGGACTTTGAGGATGAAGAGGAGTTCGAGGACGAGGAGGAGTACGATGATGGGGAGATTGAGGAGCAGCACGATGTCATGGATTGTGACACCGAAAGCGTGGTTCTTGGCGAGGTGTTTGGACGCGAACTCACTGAAGAGGAAGCTGGTTGGAAGGTAATTTCGCATCCACTGAAAAGACATCCTGATCTAAAATCCAACTTTTTACAGCACATCAACGAGAACCGTGTGATCTTTAAGGACATCATCCAGAAAGCGAATGACGAGAAGGAGAAGAAAAAGAAGGAGAACGGAGACCAATTGGGAAAGATCCAGGTGATCACTTTTCACGATTTGAGCTCACTTCAACAAAATTTCTCTGTTACAGACATCCAAGGACCACTCGTGCAACCACTACAATCCGTACTCTCGCAAATAGCTTCGATGTCGTCCCCGCGACCACCTGTTACCACCACTACTGACCTCAACTGATCGAAGCTGATCGAAGCTGATCACGAATAATCAAACGTTTCTAATTGTGTAATCCTCTAGCTAAATCAGAGCTTTTCAATGATCCATAATTTTGTTTGAAACATGCAATACCTCACTTTTCGAATACCTTCACTCTCTAATTATTGTATCTCCCATGCTCCCCCTATCTGTCTCAAAATGTTCCTGATGCTAATATTCACGACTTAAAATCAACAATATATACTCAATTGAATTTAATTCCCATTAATTTTTGTTATTTTACTGTTCATTTACCTCCCGAGAAAACATCTCATCTGTTGTAACTTTTTAATCTGAATTTTTCGTCGTTATTCCCAAAAATCCAAACAACTCGATTTTTGTTGCATTTGATTTCAACTATACCCAACAAGTTGTTAAATTTTTATAATTTTGAAATAAAGTGTTATCCTTTGGAAAATTCGGGTTTTCAAATGTTCAGAGAGTTTTTGCCCCTTGCCGGTAGGCTATTAGTGTGACTTGAACTACCAGATTATGGTTTCAGAAAACGTTTAGTAACTCACTAGAGCTTGAAACGTGTGCTATTGCGACAACCAAAATTCTCACTGCAGTCTTGAAGCCGAGAGCCCTCTCACCCCCTATGTTCCTTTGCTCCTCCAATTGGTGAAGCTCGATTCTCCAATAACCTGACTTGTCTTCTCTCATACGTACCCAAAACCCATCCAGACTAATCCAAAATTATATGCTTGTGTTTCAACCCAACAATTATTCCTCGATGCTTTTCCCCCTTTTGGTCCTTCTTCTCACCATTTTCCCAGCTTCACTTTTTTCGACTTTTCCTGGCATATCAGTTTTGAATATCCATATTCTTTCCCACAACGTCTCAGTACTTATACCCTTTCCTTGTGCGCTTTTCGACACCGGAATGCGGGATGGAGGCATATTCTAATTTCCGTTCTGAGCACTGCAACTACCGAATCTCTTCTTGCTTTCTGGCTTTTTTTAAAGCTTTATGTTGATGTTGTGGTGCTGTTAGTCTTCAGAATCTTCATTTTGCTGCTCAAATCTTGGCTTTACAGTTGAGCATGTCGTTGGTACCAGTTACGAAACGAATGGGTGATTTTGATAATGAGAGTAGTGATAAGGTACTTGAATTCATATTGAAAAGTAGACAATTTGTATTTTTTCAAGGTTCCCTCAAAAACAATGAAAACTGAGCAAGATGAGTCTTGCTTGTTCGGACCTCGACTCCAAATGAGCATTTACGGGCCGGATTTCAAGTACGGACCGAATCGTCGAGTCTTCAAACAGGTACAAACCACATTTTCCATACCAATATCACTATCCTGATTCAGAAACCCTATTTGACTCCAGACTCGGATGACTCTGATTTGGAAGATAGTGATGACGACGAGAAAGAGTCAGAGCATGGTGATGGGGCAGATGAGGTGAAAACACATGAAGATGAGAAGGGAGAAGAAGAAGATGGTGAAGAAGTGGAAAACGAGCAGGAAAAGGAGGATGAGGATGCATTGAGCAAGGAGGCCGAAGAATGGTTCCAGAAGTTTTTGGATGAATTCAATCAGTGAATGATTGTTTCCAATTTTCAATTGTTCATGATTATTTTATCTTTCCCCAAGTCTCAATAAAGTGATTTGTCTTTTGCAGTGACCGTTACTCGATGAGAAACACGGGTCTGTCCGAAAAGAATATGTTTCGCCCTCCCCCCCCCCCAAGAGGGCCCCCTATTGGGGCAAGGCGGCCGTGGCCGAGGTTTTACAGTAGACCAAACATATGCGCGCGCGCGTGCCCCTCGTTGTCAACAAGACTGAGCCAGTCCCATTCCAGTCATTTCTCATCATTTTCTCGGTTTCCAATGTTTCTTTTCCGTTTCCTTGATTTGTTTGTGGTTGGTTCGTGGGTATCCACTTTGATTCTCGGTTTTTCTCAATGAGTTTCGATATCCAATCACTTTCATCATTGACTTTCTGACATTTTCCAACATTCCTCTTCCGAACTCTCCCCTTCCCTTATTTTTTTCATAATTTTCATTGTGAAAGCGAATTTGTGAGATATGCGAGAAAAATTTGTTTATTTTGCCACCTGCCGCATCTGTATCTTAGCTCCCCACGGATTTTCCGTTGAACTTCAAAATAACGTGTTATCGTGTGGCAGATCACATCATCCCGGTTCCAGATTCTAATTTTATCATCATTACCATACTCATTGCAGTTTTTATTCGTTTTTGAAACTTCTTTCTTTTTCTCTGGTTCCCCAGCCTAATCATCTAATATTTCAGATTCGCACAATCACTATGAGCAACATCCGCGATATCAACAACAACAAAATGGAAGAGGACGACACGTCGGACGTTGAGGAGACCCCTGCCACGTATCATCCGCGACGGTCCATCAGCATCTACGGCCCCAAGTTCAACTACGGACCCAATCGCAGGGTTTATAAGAAGGTAAACCCGATTTCCCATTACACTTTTTCCAATAGTTTTATTTCAGAAGCCGTACCTCGTTGAGGAGAGTGACGACTCGGATAGCGACGTGGAAGAAGACGAATCTGCAGATGAGGAGGATGGTGACATGGACACGGAGGCATCAGGCGATGAGGATGCCAAGGTGAAGAAGGATGAGTCCGAGCGCTCCGAATCGGACGTCGACGACGAATGAACGCATCATTTTCACAACACATTTTTTTTATATTTGACAGCACGTTTTATTTATAGATGAAGGGATTTTTGATGATTCTTGGCCGTTTTCTTGTTCTCAAAACAGCACTCAAACTTTTCCATCCAACTCAGATCTGATCTTCGAATTTTCGGCTCATAGATGTCTCGTCAGTTACTCATCTTCCTATAGTGGACCGGTTGACCTGAATTACTGTATTGGATACGTGAAGCCGACACAATATTGACATTCGGAACGGTGTTCTTAGATTTCGTGTTTATAACCCATAAAACAGAGTAATAAAGTAACTCACCCCTCCCCTGCCATGAAAAACCCATTTCGTACCGAAAAATTTAATGACTTTATGGCCTACGGGTGGTATAAAACACCTAAGAGTTCCACTGTCAGTACAGTCAAATCGACTCCTGGAGAAAATGACTTCTCCTTCAACCATCGTGCTCCTGGCCGCCTTCGCAGTCTTCTTGTGCTTCCCGCACCCTTCGTCGGGACTCTTCACCATGAACATCGCGTTGATCTGCCCGGGCGGCTACGAGAATTGGTGCGCAAATCTGTTCGTCTACGAGGAGGATCCGTATAGCACCCACGACTTTGTCGCCGAGAAGTTCGTCTGTGCTCCGCCAAATGACCCCAATGCCAATGTCACCGTTGACTTCGGACTCATCGACCTCGGAGGCGATACTTCCGTATGTCCGAATTCTCACTTATCAGAATGAAAACCCTTTGTTTTCAGCCAAGTTACGAGATCGTGCCACTAATTACACACAACTGCAGTGCGGATGGATTGAGATATTGCGCTTCTCCTAAAGCTGCTGTCGATGTTCCGGCCTGGAGAAAGTGGGTGCCTCCGTGTCACCCTCTACTTTGATTCAACTTCTTACAGAAATCATATCAAAATGGCGCTCACCCTGAAGGCAGAAGATGACAAGGAGGGACCCTGTGTTCATCCGGAAGTAGCACACTAAATGAACTTCTTTTACAATAAAACTTGTGCATTGCAAACTGTTTTCTGCTTTTGTTCACTTTCACAAAAACTTGAAAATTCTCAGCAAACTCAATGTTGTATGCTGCCTTCGTTTCTGAGATCGATTAGTTACCTGGACCAGTTGTACCTGAAGAGACAACTGTTGATTGCGCAAGTCTGTCTTCCCGATCGGGGTCACATGCTCGATTTGCGCAATTAGGCTCGAACCAAATTGCGTAATCTTCTGAGGACCAGAGGGTAGCTAGATTCGTGTCCACTGTTCTCTTCTACCATTTGTTTATCAATATTAGCCTAGGAAAACCAAAAAAAGCAGTGGGTTTTTGGAGGTGTCGCAGAACATATCTTGGTTTGTAAAAATTCGTGAAGCTTGAGGACCAGCGAGAACACGGGAAAAAAGATAGATAGATGTCGTGTCCCTCCAGGAACAATCCGAAGTTGTTTGTATTGAGATGAGAATCAGAAAAACGTGTTTTGAACATAGTGGCCGAACGTACTTGATGAGTTTGAAGAAAACTGAACATTTTACAAAACTTGCGCTTGGAACGTGAAGATTCTAAACAATTCGTCATTCACTAATTCAAAATCAACTCAAACTTTATCATAGTGTCTGAGATTTGCGAAATTAAAATGACCGATTGTACTATGAAAGACCCCTAGCTTCAGTGTCAGAACAGCAGTCTCTGGATCGTCCTTCGAAACATAGTGTCTTCAACCAGCATCGCAGTGTTCTCTTTAATCGCCTTGTCTGCATCGTGTTCGTCAGTTCTAAAAAGTTCCAGATGGCCGTTTTCTTAGCGAGCGCTCACGCTTATCCCCAATGGTGTGCCCAGAAGCACGTGAAAAGTCAACGGATCCTTTGCTAGTGACAATTCCATGAAAAAGTTTCTCTGTTCCCATAACCTAAGGAACTACAACATAAAAATTTACTTCGGAATCAATGAGCATAACTCTTCCCTTTTGTGCGACCCATTGCTCGTCATTCAAACCATTTTTGTGACCTCAGACATCTGCCTGTTGCAGTAGTTCTGACGCAACTGATCGTTGCGCAAATCAGCTCCTCCCACCGGAGTCGATTACGTAATCAGTTGCGCGACGAGCCTGGAAACGCAATAGAAGCCCCGCCCATTTATTCTACTATAAAAGCAGAGGTCCGGCTTGGTTCAATCATTCTCAGGCCCTCTGAAGAAGGTCACATCTGATTTCTCTGATGTTCCTGCTTATTCTGTAAACGCTACCAGACGTTTTTCTGTGTCAAAATCAAGACAGTCCGACATACGAAACTATTCCGTCGACAACTCTTCAACCAACCGCTTCTGAAGACAACCGTGCTACAAACTCTTTGCAAGAGGAACAACGACGAGATCAATGCTTCTGATGATCGAACATACAAAAGGAAGGACTACAGAAGAAGAAGAACCAACGGAAGACGGGGAAGGCTCAAGATGATACGCAGATGAGGATGATGCTCCTGAAAAAGACGATGACAGAGAGGATCAAGGTAATTTTGAAAGTCTAGAGAGTTCCGAACAATGCAGATACATTTCAGGCTCCTGCTCCAGCTCAAGCTCCACAAGCTCCACCAGCTCAACCTATTCTTATGGTTCTGGTTGATCCATTTCAAGTTCCTGCTCCTGCTCCAGCTCCAAAAGCTCCACCAGCTCAACCTATTCTTATGGTTCTGGCCGATCCATTTCAAGATCTTGCTCCAGCTCAAGCTCCACAAGCTCCACCAGCTCAACCAATTCTTCTGGCTCTGGCTCTAACTTTGGCTCCGACTCTGGCTCCGGCTCTGGCTCTGGCTCCGACTCTGGCTCCGGCTCTGGTTCCTGCTCTGGCTCTGTTGGTCACTCCGTTTTGACTTTTGCACCATGGCACGCAACAAGCAGCTCCATGAAATAAAAATGTTGAAAATCATAATGAATTAGTTTTTATTTAAACCGAGTGTTTTTGCGCTATAACTGCATACTGGAAACTGAATGAGTCAGGTCATTTCTGAGAGAAAAGTTAGTCTCTTGTGTATTGAAATTGCCAAAGAGAAATCAAAAACGCACAGGTTCTAGAGAGAATGTGGGTGAGAAAAAGGGGAACTCGGAAAAACATCAAAACTTGAAGGAATGAGGTCGAGAAGCCATAACTAGAGAATGGGTGAGGGGAAAGAGCCAATATTACTGTCGGCCAATCATGCGGTTTTCTATGCTATCATTGAGCCCAACGTCGAGCCCCACCAAGTTCAATTTTTCAAGACGTGACGTTGAACTGCAAACTAAGTCTTCTAAGAGCCAATTCAATTGTTGCCAACTTGTTCTCCTTCTGTCTGGAGTGAAACGTTTGACCAGCATTTTTTCTTTGTAGAGATTTGTAAAACCAATTTGATATCCTAACCGTATTCCTTGATTTCCTGTTTATGACCCATAAAACAGAGTAATAAAGTAACTCACCCCTCCCCTGCCATGAAAAACCCATTTCGTCCCGAAAAATTTAATGACTTTATGGCCTACGGGTGGTATAAAACACCTCTGAGTTTCACTGTCAGTACAGTCACATCGACTCCGGGAAGAAATGACTTCTCCTTCGACCATCGTCCTGGCCGCCTTCGCAGTCTTCTTGTGCTTCCCGCACCCTTCGTCGGGACTCTTCACCATGAAAATCTCGTTGATCTGCCCGGGCGGCTACGAGAATTGGTGCGCAAATCTATTCGTCTACGAGGAGGATCCGTATAGCACCCACGACTTTGTCGCCGAGAAGTTCGTCTGTGCTCCGCCAAATGACCCCAATGCCAATGTCACCGTTGACTTCGGACTCATCGACCTCGGAGGCGATACTTCCGTATGTCCGAATTCTCACTTATCAGAATGAAAACCCTTTGTTTTCAGCCAAGTTACGAGATCGTGCCACTAATTACACACAACTGCAGTGCGGATGGGTTGAGATATTGCGCCTCTCCTAAAGCTGCTGTCGATGTTCCGGCCTGGAGAAAGTGGGTGCCTTCGTGTCACCCTCTACTTTGATTCAACTTCTTACAGAAATCATATCAAAATGGCGCTCACCCTGAAGGCAGAAGATGACAAGGAGGGACCCTGCGTTCATCCGGAAGTGGCACACTAAATGAACTTCTTTTTCAATAAAACTTGTGCATCGCAAACTGTTTTCTTATTTTTTTTCCCCAAAGACTTGAAAGCTCTCAGCAAATTTGGTGTTGTATGCTGCCTTCGTTTCTGAGACTGAGATCAGTCACCTGGACCAGCTGTTACCGTACACTTGAAGACGCAACTTCCCTACACCTGAGGAGACAACTGTTGACTGCGAAAGTCTGCCTTTTCGATCGAAGTCACATGCACAATTTGGATAAAACCTCAGGGAAAGCAAAAAAACTTGATTTCTAGAGTCGTGGCAGAACCCAAAGACTTTCCAGGTTGACTGCACACACTTGGATGCAAAAATCAGAATGAAATGATTTATTGGGACAAAAATAGTTGGTCTGTAAGCTACACGGGGGGAAACAAACTGTCATGTATCGAAACTACCGAAAAAAAACCAAAAACGCACAGGTTTCTGAGAGAATGTGGGCGGGAGAGAGGGGAACTTGGAGAAACATCAAAACTAGAAGGAATGGGGGTCGAGAAAACTGTGTAGAGAAAAGGAGAGAGAAGGTGTTATGCAATGCAAGAGTGCGGCATTCAGAAGCAAACTCTACGGGTTTAGGACCTAGCAATTGTGGGTAGGTTGAAAGGAGAGAATGTTGATTTGTGCATAGAAAACAGCGGTTTAGAGTTTGTTGGCATGAACGGCACTGTAGTGGTGGAGGCTGGTTGAGCAGGTGTGCTTCTGGAAAAATAAAAGTGTGTAAAGGGCCCATTGGATTGCCTTGAACACAATCGGGAACAAAGTTCTTATTCAAAACAGTATTGTCGTCTCAAAAGTTCAGATGAACTTTGCAGTAAACATGTTTTTGCTGGTGACACTCTCTATTGCAGAACGATTCCAATGTTTTTTTCTGGAACACTCCTGAGGTGACTTGAAACCTAGAATTTTCCTGGTGAACTTGGCGGTTTTTGTGTTCTCATATGGTTCATAGTCGTTGAACCCTCAGGTTCATTCACCAAATCAAAAACCCGATCTAATATCATTCAATGTCTGCACTCAATCCAATTCCCGGGAACACTACTCCTACCCACGTCAGTAACCCAATTCCTGAATGTTCTCTGCCCCTCAGCCGTTTTTTTTCAGTTCCACCTGTTCTAGACAACTTCATATCAGTCACGTATTCCACACGTCATTCGCCTTTTGGACACCTGATTTTTTGATCTGATTGTGGTAGGAGAAGATACAAGAATAGTTCCGGACAATACCATCCCACTTACATTCTCATCATTGCAGACGGATGGTTCTCTTTGCCCCGGAGCTCTGGCAGTCTGCCCGTTTGGTTCCTCGACACTTCTGCGGAGACCGCGAGCTTCCAATTCCTTCTGAGCCGATTTCAACTCCGCAATCTTCTGAGCCATCGCTTCCTGAGCCTCTTTCTTCATCTTAAACATCACAGATAATCTCCGCATCACACCACCAAAATACCTTCTCCAGAAGTCTCTGCTTACGCAGTTGGGTCGGTCCGCAGTCGAACTTTGGTCCGTAGATGGACATTTTACGGGACTTGGTGACAACGACGACAGGTCCCGGACCAACTAGCTCGAGGTCATCCAGATCGTTCAGTGACGGCTTCTCCGAGTTGATTGAGATCTGTTCTTGTTCCCCAGTCATTCTGAAAGTAACACAGTGAATTGGTAAGGGGGACAGAATGAAAACTGAGAAGAAGGATTCAGAAGCAAAGCAAGAAGAATCAGAATGCGCACAGTCACCTGGCCGAAATGCACACGCACGAAACACCCGCCCCATTCCCATTTTCTTTTTCCCTTCTCCTCGACACAATGACACACACAAACCTTATGATTGGAATAGGTCTCGAGGCTGATTGAATGAAAGTTTTCAGACTTTTAGATGTTATTATGTGTTATACGAATGAAAGAACACGGCTCGCGCGTCACGCGGGAAGAATAGGGGGAAATGAAAAAGGCGAGATGAAAATGAAACTGACAACGAGGAACTGAACGGAACTGCGGCCGAGGAGCAATTCATCTTTCTTGCCATCCATATTCCTTATTCTCAATCAATCTCCGCCGCCCGTACATCACCGGAGCTCTCATTTCCCTTTTCTTCTTCTTCTTCTCTTCACCAAAAGAAGGAAACGAACGAGAGAGGATAGAGAAGTGCCGGAGGAAAAGTGTAAAGTGTTTCCGTTTGTTATCAGTCACCTGGCGGAGTGTCACGTATGACAGGAACTCAAAACGCTTCCGTCGGTCAGATTTCTCTTCAGTTTACTCAGAGATCAAAGAGATATATATATTTCTATATATATATATAATCCAAGAAGAAACACTTATCAGGCTGGTTGAGGAAACCCGTCAAGGCGAACGGAATTGTGATTCATATCACCACTAAAAATGACACTGTGTTAACATAACCTTTTTCTGCACTTTAATGAAACCAACAATCAAATATGCACTGACAATGAGCGAAACGAATGTCATTTGATTATACGTATGACTTTCGTTGTCTTTTCTATTTTTGCATTTTTTGCCAGCGCATCGAATTTCAAAATGAATCGTAAAATGGGAGAAGGAGGCGAGAATGACCCTACAATTTGGGACAATCTGCCAAGGATGGATGTTCTCTAAACGCCGTGATTTGTTCAGTGAGAACAACTGGACCGTAACGGAAAGACTGGCCGGCTAGAAACGAGAAAACCAGTTGGGAAAAAGGAATTGTTCTGAGAAGTTGGAGGGTTTGGCAAGGTCTGTTTCCGGCTAAGAGAAGATGAATTTGTCGAAGAAGGGGTTGCGATTTTTGATGTATGGGATGCATTTTGATAGGTGCGTAGAAACAAAGAACAATCAGTTGGTAACTCTGAAGATATAGAGGTGTTGGGGCAGCTCCGCCGAAACCAGAGCCAGAAAAGTTTTCAAAAGTTATGGGCAGACTAGGCTCTTGTCAATCTGTGCGGGCCTACCTGTGGCCGGTCGATAGGAGCACGAGAGGGAAAAGACAATTAGGACAGAGCACAGAAAGCGCGGGCGAACGGCGCGAGACACGCCGGCTTCTCGGCATACGCAGACGCCGCGACGGACTGTCCGTCGGTCGCGAGGAAACAGTGTTGGTGGGGCCCCCGTCTCGCTATCTGCGCGCACATTGTTCTGACAAATATGACGGTTTGGGAGGAAGAAGGGGAAATGTGTGGGGCGAGGGGGCGCAGCGGCGGCGAGGAAAAGAAAAGAAACAATTTTTTCTGACGAGATGGATGTTAGGGAGGGGAGATGATTTGTAATAATAAACGATACGCCTAGCATCATATCCGACAGATTTTGCAGCGGTTTTCACGCGGCGGTTTAGATGAGAAGGTATGCGTGTAGCATGAAGAAGCGAAATGATTGATAGACACGCCTCGATCAGAAAACGTTCAAATTCCGAAGCATATAAGGCTTTTCGAGGTCCATTTCTCTTGAATTTGGGAGGGATCAATGGAAATTTAGTGAAGAGGAGCGTCACTAATGGTTGAAATACACTTTGCGTTCCGGCACCCATTGATGACTCTAAAATGAGCTCTGAAATGAGCTGAATGCTAGTGGAAGCTCATATTTCCTTGAAACGCCACGAAATCCAAAGTCAACTGACCGAATGAATCAAAGCGTGAAGAAATGACTATTTGACTTGATCAAACCACAAGATACACATTTATAAGAGGGCTCGCCACCAACCGGCTGATCGCCTGATCTTTGATGAAACTTGGCCTGGAAAAGTTGAGAAAGAGTATTGGGGATAGCAATTTATTCAATTTTAAAGCAAGCTCTGTTTGACAAAAATCGAACCAACAACAAGTGGGTACAACTCTAATTGATAACTTTGGCTGCCTGAGATTTTGAGTTACACAACCAAACGGATGCACAAAATGCTCAATTTTAGATTAAAGGAATTTGAGGTGTGGAAGGGTAAGGGAAGCTTTGGGAGGGGTGACAAATTCAAGAGGGGGAGAAGGGAATTTTGGTTGTGTTGGTTTGGGAAAAGGGAGATTTTGGGGAAATGCTCGTATCATTAATTAAAAAGTCGTTCAATTCAACGACTCCATTTTTAACATTAGAAAAGCAATAGATTTTGGATAGTTGGGGGGCATATTACTGCTGCTGAAGAGGCTGGACAGCGCTCTCGGTTGGGAGAGTGACACGATCCTTGGCCTGGTTCGACAGTTCCTTGGCCTTGTCAGCGGTCGCACGGTTTCCACGTTCCGCCTCGAGACGCTTGTACACTGGCTTGAAGAGGACGACGAGGGTGAGCACGAGGAGGGTGGCGAGCAGCGAGAAGATCTGGGAAATTGACATTTGGCATTTGTTTCTTTCTTTTTGGAGCTTACCATGATGGACATGGTGTTATCCTTCGGGGTGTTGACAGTGTCTTCCGGGTTGAGCTGGCAGACCTGAGCGTGCATGCGATCCGGTTGGAGTGGGCGGGCAAAGTTCTTCATGATGAAGACGTAGATGACACTCTGGATCTGTCCAGACAGCACAATGAGTCCGGTCGACGTGGCTTCAGACACCGGGAAGGTGCACTCCGAGGCGAGCTCCAAACCAATCGGGTAGGTGGCCAATCCGAGGACTCCGAACAGGAGGCAAGTGATGGCCAGAAGCACGGCGTGTCCAGTATGGAGAGTGAGCTGCAGGAAGATGAGTCCGAAGATGACGGCGGCTCCGAGAGCAATCTTGAGGGTCTCCTCGTACAACTTGGTGCGGTCGACAAAGATTCCACTGGCGGCGGCTCCGAAGACTCCTCCGATGATCATGAGGGCGGCACAGACACCAGAGAACGTGTTCGAGTATCCGGACGGGCACAGAAGTTCGAGCATGACGGTGTAGAGGCAGTTGAACATTCCGATTCCACCTCCCATCACAATCAGGAGGATGATGTACTGCTTGGAGCCGAAGCACGCTTTCATTCCAGAGACAAAGTCCATTTGTGGCTTGCTGGCACTGAAGGTTGGCGGGATCTTTGGCTCACTGCGGTTGACTCCGAACTGAAAGATTATTGGTTTGAAACTGTTTTTGTTGAGGGATGAGTCATTTTGAAATAGTACTAACCGTAGCGATCAGCATGGCAATGAGAGACGGGACGCATGTGAACAAGTTAAGCCAGATGACGTGCTCCGGAGCCTTGACAATGCTGGGACTGATCAGGTTGGCCATGAGCACTCCGAGTGGGTTGGACATGACTCCGATGGTGGTGGCGATGGCACGTTGGGTGTCCGGGAACCAGGATCCAGCAACCTTCGTCGGCAGGAACATGATGAACGGGTAGGCGATGGCGGCGATTCCTTGTCCGAAGATGCAGATTCCGAAGCGGTAGTCGTTGGGGACAAAGTCCAGGGAGGAGATGACTCGAATGACGGCTCCGATTCCGTTGGTCCATCCAGCGATGAGGATAGCGGTGCGGAGACCCCACTCACGACCAGCCCACATGGCGAACATTCCGACGGGGATTGTGCACATCATGTACACCATTGACAGCCTGAAAATGAGAAAGTCAGCTTCTGGAATCAATCTGGGCTTTAACTCACCAAGCAGCACTGTTCTCTCCGTAGAAGCTGTTGACGTAGTTTCCGGACGGAGCGTACGAGATCCACGACATTGTGTTGGTGTTGTTCAGAAGAGCCACAGCAAGCAAGACGATCCAGCGACGCTTGTAGACACGGAGCTGAATCTGCTCGGCGGCCTCCTCGTCGGCACCAGTGTCGTCGGGAGCTCCATTCTTGTTGAGAGGTTGAAGACGAATGTCGACTTGTTCCGCGCTGATAACACCGTCGTCAGCGGTCATTTTGACTGTTGTTGTTACCCTGAAATGAAAATTTTTAGATGAGATCGATAAAAATGAGAAATAAGAAGAGGTAAGTAACGAAGCATTAGTTGTCATAGAGACGAGGACGCGGAGCAGGTGTCAATAGGATTTCGTAATAATAGAGAGCCGAGCGACTACAACCGACTACTACTTCTCTTTTCACTACTTCCCAGACGAACATGAAGATGAAACGAAAGAAAAGTGACTCATGCTGTCTGTGTTTGCACTCTCGCACGTTTCTCATTTTTGTTAGTCAAATATCGATTGCTTCCCTCTTCCCGAATCCCAAACTTGGAAAAAAGAAAGAATTTGGGAGAGAAGCAACGAAATCCAATTCGAAATGGACGTGAGGGAAGAAAACGGAGGGATGGAAGACAGAAGACGCTAACTAGTGAAAGGAGAGATATTCCGCGCCCGTGTTTTTGGTTTTCGGTGGGGAAGGGAGAATTTCGGAAAAACGGAAAACGGAGGCAACACAACTTGCTGGTAATCACGCCATTGGATCTATCTCTGCACGCATCTTCTCCTTTTTTGAGGTCGACGCGTTTCTAGGCCATCAATCATCGAAATATGATCATTTCCCGAACGTCATGAACCAAAAATGAAAAATGCATTAGGAAACCCGTCACGGACCACAGCTCACTTCAAAATGAGGTCTTTTCGGACAAAGCCGCTCGTCGTATGTACTTGTAACAATCGCGCGTTGGTTTAAAACCATAAAAGACAAATATACGGAAAACGTGAAGAGGAAGAAGCGACGCTCGTCCGCAAACTGCGGATACACATATAGAGCGTGCAGTGTTTTTTTCATGTCTTTGGGGAGCTGCGGGAAGAGGCGAAAGGGCTCGAAGATTAGAGAGCGCAAAAGATAAAGAGACGGATGGAAGGGAAGGAAGAAGTCATCCGAGAAGAAATGTTTTGTTCTTTTTGGGAGAACTGGAAGAGCTGGGGGTTCTACGTGGAAAATGGGAGGGGAAACAAAGAAAACGTGTACTTTTCTCTCTTTTCTTTCATTTTTGCGGGGAATCTAGGCGAATCTTATCAACTGATAAGCAGGACTACATGTAAAGATACGAAACAAAGTGGGTGCCACTAAAATGTCAAGTCTATGCCATTCGCGGAGGGACTATCGATTTTTCGCCAGCGGACCACAAAAAACGGACATTTTCGGTTATTCTTGTAGGTTTTCTCGGAAAAACTCAAAAAACCAACTGAAAACTTGGCTTATCAAAGCGAAAACGTGGTGCGGGACAAGGTATCGGAAAAGGAAAACGGGAGAAGTGACAGAAAAAGAGAGACGACACAGCGGCGCTGCGATAACAGTGCAAGGGGGAGAGCCGATTCAAATGAATGAACGATGTGTGCACGCACCACATGCTACGCACATTTGCGGACGCGCACATGGTCTCCGCTGAGTTGGCGAGTGGGGGGAACTGCAAGAATGGAAGAAAAGAAGGGAATTTGCATAAGAATGGAGGAATAAAGATAGGAAACGTGGAAATTGATCAGAATATCACTGGAAATCAGGCAAAATATTGATTTTAGCAGAAAATTGCGCCAAATTGAGCCATTTGTGAAGGAAAAAACGTTTTCCGCATGTTTTTTAACAGAATTTCGGTGTTGAAGTGATCCGATACGAATTGAAAGTGATGAAGAGCTGTCGGAAGGACCACATGACACTTGACGTCACTTAAGTACACTTTCAATGATCAGGAGAAACCAGAACCAGTCTGTTCGAGTGATAATCGTTGTTATTCAGAACAATCGCATTGGAAAAAGAAAACATTGACAAAAATAGTGATTCTTCCCCTCATTTTCCGTCGACTCGCTGGCCACAAAGTGTTAATTTCATTTCTTCCGGTCTTCCCTTCGCCTTCTTCTCAGCTCCAAATTCTAGGAAAGCGTCGGAAACGAGATCAGCAAGGCATACCAAATGAGTGGTCCGAATCGTGTCATTGTTATTGTCTATTCAATTGGACAACACCCTCGTCACTGGTGGATTCAACACATGCAAAATGGAACCGGAAGCTGGATTCTGAAGCGTTGAAGCTCATGCGGCCAGAAGCTGATTTTGACGATCTTTGTGACAAGTTTGTTCTCTTTGAAGACTCTGCTTTCTCTTGTTCTTTCTCTGCATGAAAAATGGGGGCAAAAGTTGGGGGCATGGACGACCAGCTGACAGTTGTCCATCAAAAAGGTGTTCACAATCAAGTCAAGGAAGAGTCCCCCCTCTTTCGAATCTTATTTTTTATTCGCTGCGTCTGTCTGTTCCCTCATTCTATCCAATCTACTTCCCTCTCCAGAATCACAAACATATCAACAAAAACACTCGTTTCCAGTCTTCCGTTCTTCTTCTAGAAAGAGAGTCTCTTTCAGAGTCACTTGAATATAATGTCATTTTCCCCCCAATTCTCGCCAACATACTCCTACACTTCTGTGCCCGCCTATCACCAACAACATAGTTTCTAAGAATCTGATTAACATGACAACTTTTCTGATCAGTCACAAAAACTTCCTTGTACTTGTACGAGAACGTTCTAGTTGGTAACCAGTAGAGCTCTTCGATCAGCGCAATTTCCAATTCCACAAAGTCTCTGCGGTTTCGTTTAATCAAGGGGGCTCATGTGAACCTTTCGGCGCTTGTTTTGATGCCAGATTTCCTGTTTTTCCACACAAGCAAAGCCAAGTTTTCATTGGGTAAATGGGGAGAGTTTGGGGTGTTTTTCTAGTTCTATTTCAATTGCATTTAATTGGTTTCTATGCTTCGTTCCACCATCGCCCCACTTCATTTCCACCTGCTGTTCCAGTGGTCTCTTTGACTTCTCAAAGCTCCCGTATCGTCTTCTCGTTTATCATCTCGATTCGCTTTTGACGGTTGGCTCCAGATTCCTCCAGTTCTCTGGAATGTTTTTAGGTCAGAAGACGTTAGACGTATACAAGGTTAACCCCCCGCAGTTTTCCGAACAATGCGTCAGAAATAGGTGCTCCAGAAGTCGAAAATAACTCACAATGCTGTCCTGGGCAAGGCTCCGGAAGCTCGTTTTCTTGCCATCTTTTGTTTGTCGCCAGAAGTCAATGTTCATGCTTTTTCCAGTGTTCTGAACCTGAAAACTGAAATGTTGACGAGACGGGAAAGAGAAAAATGGAGAAATTGTGAGAATGAATCAAGTTTTAATGTGAAGCTCTCCGGAACGAATCAATTTGTCAGAGAAAGAGTGTGACATGACACCTAACACAATGACTCTTGCTTCTTCTCTCGTTCCTATTCATCATTTTCATGTGTCACGTTAAAGATTCGAATTCCAGGAATGGGTCGTGGTGTGAAATGAAAAAACCTATTGTTTTGGCTTGAAGGAAGAACATTGATGTTTTGGTGACCTTATAAAGTTGTGGGTGGAAGGAGTCTCAAATTCTGTTTCATCAAATTCAATCTGTCCCGTGTTCTGTGTTTTTGTCTTCGATTCACTTTTTCAGATGTAACTAGTCAAATCTGAAACGGAATCAGTTTCCCAACTCGATTCTTCTGTGCCATTCGTGCCTACTGTTCCCTTGATCATTGGTTTTCAGCTGTTCCCCTACTCTTCACACCATCTATTTTTTTTCTCCTACCAAAAACTCATTAATTGCCTATTTACCCCTGGAGCTCTTCAACAATAACAAGTCCGTGACAAATGGTCGAACTTTCTAGCGTAACTCGATATCGGTCGACCACAATCGTGTCTTATCACTTGAAAACAAAGGAGATAGGGGGAGAGCAGAGCTATCTGGCTCGACTTACTTCTAGTTCTCACTTTTCGTTCGTTGGAAGAGAGCAGTGTTACAAAAACCCATCTTCCGGTTTCTTGTTTCGTTGTTTTCAGGAACCAGCACTTTGAGTTAATACTAGTTAATTCTCCCGTCTTGCCGACATTCCCCTAATGGTTGTGGGCTCATTCTGTGTATATATGTGAATATGAAACATAGCAGAATGAAATGAAATCATTTATAAACGTTTCTCAATAGCATTTTCCTACAATTCTAAATGTTCTCCACAACTTCCGATTTCCTGTTTTTCCATCAATTTCAAAGTGTTCGCTGGTTTTCTGAGCGTTGAACCCTTCATAACTGATCTGTTCCAACTTTGCCACCGTAACCTGATACTGTCGCCCGCCACAATCATTTTTGAGCTTTGAACTTCTGCAGTTCTCCTGCTAACTATAATCTGAACTCAGGAAAATCAATTTGCATGCATTAGGCCCCCTCAAATTGAGCTTTGATAGTTTGCACTTCTGCTTTCCCCTTTTTGCTAGGTTACAGTACGAATCCCAGTCAAGTAAAAAAACTTCTGACCATTTCAAACTGATCATGCATTCATTTGTCTTCTAATCTAAACAAATTACCACGGAAATGAGAAAACGAGCACGTTATTTGATCAAACTCTGTCAGTCTGGTCAAAACTCACAATCAGCACTTTTCTGATTAGTTCTCAGAAAACCTTGAGCCTGTTTACCCCATTTGGAACTCTTATTCTTGACATTGTCATTTTGATATTTTGGAGTCGCACTATAGGCAAACGGACCAAGAAAACAAGGCTAGACAACATAGTAATGGGTCTGTTAAATGGGAGAGGCAAACAGAGTTCTTTGGCTGAAAATAAGGTCGGGAGGTCGGAAGGAGAGGTTGGATGAAGGTCTAGACATAAATAGCCACACTTAAGAATATAAAACAGACTGGAAAATCAACCTTTTGGGTGTTCTTCCTGTTTTTGGTACGAACTTTGAGAAATTCCGGGGTGAACAGGGCAATGTCAAGCATGGAAATGAGTCAGGGAGTGTGTTTCGTGCATCTTCTTCTGTTCTCACTGTAGCTTCAAGTTTTAGCATTGAATATCATATTTTTCACGCTACCATATGATTGATAAACTGATAAGATGCTGTTCTGACGCAATGAGCTCCGGTCTGACTGAAACTTGCTCTTGTGACCTTCCGGTGTCCTTCCAGAAGTCCATCTTGATGTTTTTTGATGTCTTCCCTCACCAAATCGATTAATTCACTTGCCCTCAAAAAGATTAGCTGGCACTCGGTGGTCACCTCAAAAAAACCGGTCGAATAACTAACAAGTCATGCTGGTTTTTTGAACCTCATCCAAAAATTGGCCATTCTCTCCGTTTTCCTCGTCCCCTCAAATTGTCGCTCTTTTCCTCTCCCTGTTTCCCCAAATAATTCATACCTTGACACATTTCGTTGACTTCCGCTCTCTCACCTATCTCTCTATGTTCAGACAGGGTATAATGTGTAAACTTCCGGGAGGAAAAGGATACTTTTTTCAATTTCTCAGGAGTATAAAAAATAAATTAAGGGCGAACAGATGAGGCCATCTC